>JADLZK010006077.1:0-19099 GCA_015847255.1 Hyparrhenia diplandra
ATAGTGATTGTCATCCTTCGTTTTCTTTGCTCTTGATCTGAAATGGTTAGTAACAAAAATACCCGAAGGAATATTCTCATAATTATATTTCTATGCTCACTACACAAGGGGTATTATAGCAAAAGATCTACACTGATGTTCTTTCCCCTTAGAGTGCTTATTTTAGGACAAAAAGCTCGTCCTTGGGAAACCTTCAAATATGATTCAAGATGATGAAGAGGTTTTCCCTTAAATCACCAATCTCAACTTTCAAGCCAATAAGATCAACAACCAACCTTTCTAAATCTTTATGAACAATTATCTCAAGGGGGTTTGAGATCTTATAAGTGACTAGATTAGAGATGGTAATCAAATTAAGAGTTTGCTCACATGAGCAAGGATTGGATAAAATGTTTAGGAAGTAACTCCTATGCTCATGGATGTTCTCCGGCTAATGATAATGCTCTTTCTGGTCTTCCTTGGATCCTTCATGATGTCTATTTTTGATATTTCTAAGATCGTAGGTGGACTCACGAAAAAGAACACTAGAGGATTCATTGGGGTCAAGGATGAGGTTGAAAATGGGTTTGGATAAGTTATCTAATCTGGAATAGAAGGGAAGAAGACATGAATGGATTCTAAATAGTTTCTTTCTCCTTCTATGGCATCATTAGATATGCCATCCTTGGGCTCCCAACGTCCTTTGTAAGAATAAGGATGCTTTCTAAGAGACTCTTCTTTAAGAGGATTTGGTTTATAGGTACTTAAAGGTCTCCTATGAAGTTAGAAGTTTGTCTCCCAAAATCATCACCATAAAAGATTCAATGGTAGAATTACTCCTTCCCTTGGAGAGGTTTAGAGTATGGATGATTTAGGATTGGTAGCTAATCAAAGGATTGGAAAGATTATGATCTGGCTATCAAAAACTTCTTCTTTGGTCTAGAGGATGATTCCTTCTCTTCCTTTGGGTGTTTATGAAAAATTCTAAGAAAAAGATCACACCCACTGAGTTTGTCAAGGACAAACCTTGCCTTAGAAAAGGAAAGAAAAGTTCCTCCAGAAAACTGCATGATGGTCATGCGAACAACTTTTCTAGGATAAGCCCCAAATACATTATCCTTTGTAAAGGATAGGATTTGGCCTGAGGCTAACTTCAGAATTCTCTCCTATAATAGGTTGTTTCATGATCATTCAGATCAACCTTAGGCACAGCTCATGGCCAAGGGGTAAGATAGGTTCTATAGATTCTAGTGGCCTGAACTTGTGCTTATGGATGCAGTATAAGGATAGGTGTGGAATCCGAGGACCCCAAAAAGATATAAAAAGAAAAGAAAATATAAAAAGAAAGACTACACTAAGATATGGTACAAGATTAGTTATACTCAATATTTTCTCAGCAACCATTCTCCCCGCAACGGCGCCAGAAATGCTTGTTGGTATTTGTTAAGCCTACAGAAATATTTATAATAATCCGCAAGCGAACGGATACTAGTGAGCATTTCACCCGGGAGAGGGTTTTATATCGAATCCACAGGGAGGATGGTGTGAGGTAACTAAGGAATATAACTAATCCCTGAGCAGTAGTCAAGGAACTGAAGAAGATAAAGAGATAAGGAGATTTCTATGGTTATCTAAATCTTATCCTTGTAAGCATATGTTGGTATTGTCTTAAAGGGAAGTACCCAAAGGAAAACATGGGCGAAACATGCAATCCTCCGGCACTTACATGCCCAACTTGTCTTATAGACGGAGGGTGGATTCCAAAGGACTCAACAGGACTGTCACTCCCGCGATCTACCACACGACCCAGAATATAAGGTGTCATCACAAGCAACCCCAGTCTAGGCACCACGCCTAAACCTAAGTTACCCCTCTAATCTATAGGGTCCTACAGATTAAAGTACTCAAACAAGAGTTGTGAACAATAAGAACAATAAGAACATTTACTTACTTAAATAAGGAGTTGAACCACCATAGAAGTCTCGGGATCAAGTACCAGTGTTAATGGGACTTGATTCTGATAGTACAAGATGTAGAGGAGTCACCGACAGGTCCGGTGCTTCCTCAGCAGCTCTTTCCATCACCAACACTTTAACTCTAGGAACAAGATTAGTTCTAGTCTCTCTGATGAGGACTATGGCTCTAATCTCTTCTTGACTCTTACTCTTGATTAGATCTAATTAGATCTAATCTACTTCTAATTACATGTCTAATTCTACTTCACTAATCTCTAAGAGAGAGATGATCCTTACAAGGGACCCCTCTACAACTTAGAGATAATGAGATAGAATGAGTTAGTAATGAATTAGGGTTTAGCCCTGGGGTCAGGGGGTCTTCTTATATAAGCCTTGGAGATGAATGATGACCATTGGATCAAACCGACCTTCAATAACGGTGTAGATACAACCTCAAAGTCGGTTAAAAACCATCCTAAGAAGATGAGCCTGATTGGCTACTGTAGCCTGGCGGCCGGCCCAAATCCCTCTGGCGGCCGCCAGGGTCTTGTGGCCAAACCGAGCCAGCATTCTTCTGGTGTCTTCCGGTACCTTCTAGAGTGTTTTAGTCCACATTTTGAGTTGAGTTACTTCACGGTCAAGTCTTGTCATTGTATGAGATGTATATTATGGAACTTTCTCCATTCTTCTCTGCATTTATCTGTTAAGTCCCTAAAAATATATAAATCACCAAAGCTCGTGGAATTATGTTAGTAAAGCCCCTAGACTTATGTTGATATTCATTTTACGTCCTTATTTCATATTAATTGACTAGTAATTTTATGCTATAACATGTGTCAACAGCCATCACATGTTCGAACACATGTCGTCGCATCCTTGTACATATCCTTGATGAGGGTAATGTACTTAGTTGGGACTTTGTGTTTTTCTATGGCCCACCACATGACGTTTCTTGGTACTTTGTCATACGCCTTCTCGAGGTCAATAAAGACCATGTGCAAGTCCTTCTTCTGCTCCCTAAATCTCTCCATCAGCTGTCGTACTAAGAAAATCGCCTCCATGGTCGACCTCCCGGGCATGAACCCAAATTGGTTTTGGGTCACACTTGTCAGCTGTTGATATTCCTTACACGATCCCAATTAGGAAGGCGAAAGAAATATATATGGGATATCTATCTAATCATGTTAGCTTGGATATGGGATTAACCTCATAATCCAACAAAGCGAAGTTAGGTGGTGTTAGTAGTGGGATGTAAACTTAGCATCATTATTCATAGTGGAATTAATCTCACCAGGATATGTACTCAAGGTATACCACTCATTTCTAGGCATTACCTATACACTAGTCTGTCACCCTAGCAATAACGCTCTAAGAAATGCGAGGCATGGTATTTGTTGATTGGCCTTGATAAAAGAATGAACATGATATCTACAAGCGCACAGATAGAAATACCAATTGTAGCACTTCACCGGGAGTAATCCAGGTATCGTATTTATATTTTACCACAGGGAAGGGAGTCTATGGAAAGTAGAGAGAAAAGGACATCTAATGATTTATATTGTGACTTAATTATGAGATCCACTTACAGTTGTATAATGCAGAGTAGCCATATACATCTAACATTACTCAACAGGATAAGTCACAGGATAAAGATAAATATATAAATGATAAATACCCAAGTCTAAGATCATCATATGCCACTAGTATCATACGAGCTATTAGCATGTTATAGAAAGAATAGAATGAATATTCCTAAGTTACTCCTAATCATATATGTCAAATGAATACTACAATTAGTGCAATACATCTAGCTATCATGGCAAGGTTGGATTACTTCTACACATGGCAAGCATTACCAATAATAACCAAGGACGAAACTTGATCATTACCGTAATTATAAGCTCGACTAGTCCTACATTCGGAGGGTGGATTCCAAAGGACTCAACAGGACTGTCACTCCCACGATCTACCACACGGCCCGAATATAGGGTGCAATTGCGGATAAACGTTGTATAAACACCACGTTTACACATTGCTTATCACCCACATAGTAATCATCTATATGGATGCTATACAATTTCATGTATAAAATATAAAGCAATCTCACTAAACTAAACATATAATCATAGCAAGCATAAACACATATCAATAAGAATATAATAATTATAAAGATCAAAGCCATAACAATTGTATTCTAAATATAATAGTACTTACGGATCGAATACAAGAGAGAAGTCTCAAGAACGATGATCCTTGCTACTTCTTGACTATCGGGAACTCAAGATGAACTTGATCTTCAACTAGAACTAGCTAGATAGCTAAGCGCTTCTAGTATGAACTAGGGCTTAGGTCTAGACTTGGCTGGACTTGATGGGTATGAGTTGATAATGAATATGATTATGAAATTGATATCAGCCCCGGGTTAAATTTGGTCTTCTTATATAGTACTTGGCGATGATCGTGAACCCTTGGATCAAACCGACCTTCAACAATGGTGTAGATACAACCTCAAAGTTGGTAGTAAACCAACCTAGAAAGCCGAGGGCGACATGTGGGACCCACCTAGCGGCGGGCCTAAATGGGCTTTGGCGGCCGCGCAGTGGTCCTGTCTTCCCTCGGCCTCTGGTTCTTTCCGGTGTTCTCACGGTACCTTCTAGAATGTTTTAGTCCACTTTTCGGGTTGAGTTACTTCACGGTCAAGTCTTGTCATCATATGTCTTGTATATTAGGAACTTTCTCCATTCTTTCTCGCATTTATCTATCAAGTCCCTGGAAAGTCACGAGAATACCAAAACTCGTGGAATTATGTTAGTTAAACCCCTAGACTTATGTTTGGTCTTTGACTTGAGCCCTTATTTCATGTTAATTGACTTATAAAATTATGCTATAACAGGTGTCAACAAGCTCCCCCAAGCTTACCTCTTGCTAGTCTCTTAGCAAGACACATGATATTATATTAAACTACTTACTTGGATCGGGGAGTTCCGCAACGCTATCACACCTTAAAAGTACACATGCTTTCAAACAAAATTTCTCTCCAGAAAAGATAAACTTTTTAAAACTTCAACTTACCCATATTACCTCTTACCTTTTGGGGCTTATAACCTTTTTCTTCTATCTTGGGTAATTGAAAGATAGAACAGTCAAGTCGAGCACTATATCTCAAACTCTTTTGATCAACTGTCCTTCTGGAGTTTTTGCGGATTTTCAAATAAAACTCAAAGTTCCTCAGTATGACTTTTCTCTCTAATCTCTCATTTGTGGTATTTGTGGATCCTCTTTAAGGCAATAAGGTAGTGTTGCCTTTCTCTCATGATATGCAGTATTTTTGGCTAAGGCAGTAGCACACTATGCCTTCTTCTCTCTCACCCATATTCTAAGGCTTATATATCTGGAGCTCATAGGTAGGAGAAAACAATTAATTTACTTACTAAGCATATATTGTAAATTCAAGCAATGGATCCAAAGTTACAAGTCACACTGATCAAGTGGTGCATGTGTAAGGTGAATAGATTATAAATGGTATGGAATATAGTAAAATATATAGTGAATTGAATAGAATAGATGATGGGAAAATCTTACTTTTACTCCTTGAGGAATCTTCTCTCTTGTGGAATTTGGAAACTCTATAGAGAACTTGGGTTGTATCTTTTTCTTTTATGGAGAGGCGAGCATCTAAGTACCCATTGTCTTCAGCGGACACTTGTCCATTTTTTAACTCTCCTTTATTCTTTCTTTTTCTTAGGGAGGTAGGCTCTACTCACCCGTAGGACTTTTGTCCATTTTTCATCCCCCTTTTTCTTCTCTCTTTTTTTTAATCTACAACCCAAATCTCTTTTGCAATAACTTTTGAGAGGTAAACAGATGTAATGGAGCTTTTGTAAGATATTGGCTAGCAATGAATGAGTGGATGGGTATAGTGAATATTTTTGGTTGCTCTCTCCTAGAATAGGAGTAGAACATTTTTGCTGGCTAGAGTGAAATGGATAATGGTATATATATGGTGGGTGTATATATGGTGGATGCGTACTTCCAGGACGGAAATAGCATATGTGTATGAAGTCGAGTGGAGTGGAATATAGTGGAGTGGAATGAAGTGGAGTGTACATGATCAGCATGACAAGTTTCTAAGGGTCGACAAAGATTGAACAAACTCAATGCAAAGCAAGCAGCCTATATATATAAATCAAAGGTTTTCCTAATCTAGGGAACATGTATATATGGTGTGGTAGGAGGTTCACACTCTTGTCACACAAGAACTTATCATGTGCATTTTTAATTTTTAAAATATAAATCTCCAGAAATCTAGTGTCACTAGGAGTAAGATCAAATAGCAGCTCAGACTATCATATATCATATCCGTCAATTACCTAGACTTTAGAGCAAGCATTTGCAACCCATAGGTTTCAGGTTTAGAGTAAATATCAAATCAAAGTAATTTTGCAAATGGAGCTCAAGAGAAATTAAGCTTGAAAGCTAGGTACTAGAAAAGTATAACAACGGAGCAACTATTCATCATTTCCATGTTGGCAAATTTTAGAGTTCATTTTAGTTGAGCAAAGTAAACTTTAGTATGCACTCTCTTTCGATCCTTTTATTCACACTCTAACAAAAGACTCTTTTAACAACTAGACTCTATAAAACTAAACTCTTAACAAACTTTCTAGCAAACAAAATATGTAACTAATAATAATAATATAATATAATATAATATAGATAGTAGGATACTTATACGGATAAGCGGGGTTGCACTCCCCAAGCTAGATTGGAGTGTAATCTTCAATGATGTAGAAGTTGAGGTAGTTTGGCGACAAGGGTGGCGCCTAGTATATCTCTTCTCCTTTTGAAATCTGGCGATCTCAAAAGAGACAACAAAGCTAGTGGAACTTGATTAAGCATTAGAGGTTAGCCACATTACTTTATGTTACCTGGGAAATATTTTTAGATTTTTATTTTTCAAATTTTTATTTTATTATATGCAAGAAAAGATAAAGTACTTATGCATCTTTATTTTATTTTTTTATGCCACCACAAAGAAAGCAGCCTAGAGGTGTTAAGCCTCGGGGATATTAGCATGGGGCTTAAAGGTTTTCAAAAGACAAAAGACAAAATATTTTTGTTGTTTTTAAATGCAGATATAAAACATTGAAAAGATAAACATAATATGGAAAGAATAAAATATGCAATGCGGGGATTTTATTGATAACTTACCGACTTACCTTTCAGCGAGGATTCGGCATTTAGAGTCCTCCGAACAGGACTTCAAGTTCTGCTCTTTACTCCCATGGTATATCGGTTGTCACAATCGGTGGTACCGATGATTCTATAGTCTCTTTCGATGATGTTCTGGGAGATGTCTTCTTCTTCCTCCATCTTTTGGATGATGAACTTTTCTTTGGAGTTCTTGATTCTGTTTTCTCTGTGGATGTATTAGGTGTAAGGACTTTAGCCTCTTCACTTACCTTATCTCCTTCTAGATTCTTGATCCATCTTCTATTATGGCGGCGACGAGCTGACCTGTTTTTTTCCGGGAAATTCATGATAATTATAACTATTAAAGTAAACACGTACCTTCTCTTTAGGGAAGTGGAAATGAATCTCTCCTGTATTGTAACACCCTGCCCTCCAAAGCCGCACCGCACAGCCCTTCCGAGGGGCGCGCACGCGTACAAACACCCTGCCCTCCAAAGCCGCACCGCACGGCCCCTTCCGAGGGCGCGCGACGCGTACACATAACACCTTGCTTACACTTTCGCCCTCGCCGTGTAAAAGGGTTAACCCGAAGGTGATATGGCTGGATGGCAAAGGCTTATAAGTTGGCTCCACCCTTGCTCAACTAGCAAGGTGGTACTAAACATGTGCGCACAACACTCATAGGCCTCTACTGGGCCACATCCTTATTGGGCCGGGTGTTACATACACCCCGCCTCAAAGGACTCGACGTCCTCGTCGAGCGCCAACTTAACCAGGACCTCCCCTCTTGGCCACGTCGTGCATCCGGTGTCGGCACATGTACCCCATGCCCGAACAAGCGCGACTACACCAGCCCGTGAAACCGCAAGGGTCGGCTCCGATACCATTTGTGACACCTCGCCCTCCAAAGCCGCACCGCACAACCCTTCCGAGGGCGCGACGCCGTACACATAACACCTTGCTTACACTTTCGTCCTCGCCGTGTAAAAGGGTTAACCCGAAGGTGATATGGGCTGGATGGCAAAGGCTTATAAGTTGGCTCCACCCTTGCTCAACTAGCAAGGTGGTACTAAACATGTGCGCACAACACTCATAGGCCTCTACTGGGCCACATCCTTATTGGGCCGGGTGTTACATGTATGGATGTAGATGATTGCACGAGTAGTGTTGAGGAATGGTCTCCCAAGCATTAGTGGAGGAAAAGTGTAGTTCAGAGACTTCTGAAATCCTCACATTAATACCTCATACTTCCTAAATTTTGGAGCTACTCAAACATCATAGCTATGTTCAGGACAAATGGTCATTTCATCGAGGTAATTTTGAATCTCAAAGCAAGAAATCAAATTGCTAGGCAACATGGAAGCTCACAATTCCAAACATTGTTTTTTCATATGCAAAAAGCAATTGTTTCAAAAAAAAAAAAATGCAAAAAGCTATGTAGGTAGCAACTTCGTAAATATAGTTCAGTTAGAATTTTGACATGGCTCTAGTGACCAATCAGACTTCTGAAACATTAAGCTGAAAATTTTCATTTAGAGTTGACGGTTGGTAGATTCCAGCAGCCAGTAGCGAGGACCATGAGAGAAATAGAGGTACAACATTGTTAGTATCAGTCACTTGCTACCGTTCTTTCCATGTTGCATTAATGGTTATGAGTGAGTAGCATCAATAACCTGCCACAGCTCAAACTGTTGAAAGCCCTGTCAAAAGTGTAGATGTAAGGATTGTCCTTGAAATCTGCACACATCAATAAAGAAATTCAAATTAACTTCATATAATATAAGCATAAAAGCTGTAATGGAAAGCAGGGTTAGCCTCGAGATGAAACTCTCTCAAAATTTGAAAGGAAAATATACCTCGGGTTGTGCATCAAAGGGGCCTTCCAATTGGCCTTGCAGTCAGGATTCTTGGTTTTGTGGACAACACAAAGATCAACTCAGGTCAGCAGACATGTCATGACACTCTGCAACTTGTCTTGCATGATTAAGCCACTTAGTCAGGTTGAAGCCTATTGAGATTTTTTTTTTTTTTTCTTATAGATGACAAAGAGGTAGTCCAACGACCTGGGAGAGAAGCGAGGATAGAAAACAATGAAATGAAATATACTATATGGATGGATGCTTATAGAAACACCTTACGCTAACAAAATAAATGGTGTGCTATACTGCTTGGAAAGATCGAACAAGGTACCATCCAAATATATTTAGAATCAGGGTAACAGAGAAATCAACACAGAATTACAGTTTTCTTGTCCAAAAAGATCGGACAAGGTACCATCCAAATGAACAGGGAAAAGTAGGCATGATTCATGGCTCCAATCTCCCTGTTTGATTCTAAATATGTCAAGACAACACACCTTCTCAACATGACTGAACTTTATTTTATTGAAAACAAAATAACATGAGTGATCTTTGAAAACATAGTTGAGTGAAAACACCAAGTCCCTAACCAAATAATTAAAACTATTCGGCCATACAACATTACAACAGACTTTATCGATTTATAACCATTTTTATTGTTACATGTCTCACATATGTATCAGATGCAAAAAGGACTCGATTTTTTTTAGAAAAAAAACTACTATAATGCCTAGCAGTCATGATGAAATTAGTCAATAATTAAACATGTGTTTCCTAAAGCACATAGTTTGGCATATGAATAGCATCCCTAGGCGCATAAAATGTGTAAAACAAGGCAGAGGGGTCACCACAAACAAAAAAAAAAACAGTACAGTAGTCAGGCTTCACAAAATCCCCTTTCATCTTGTCACCTCAAGCTTCTACGAGATCCCTAGCCTGCACATGGATGAATTTGCTGCAGACAATCACCATCAATGCAGTTTGGCAAAACAGAGAAGAGCACAGGCAACAGAACAACAAGGATGAGGATTACCCCTGAGAAGCCTAAGTAACTAACTTGAATAGAATAGAGGCCAGATGCAGTTATAGTAACAATAGTTAGTACAATCAGACATGAAGTTAAAACTGAGAAGGTGTATAGGTGAATAACTAACTCAGTACAGAATGCTAAGACTGAATATGTAAACCTAAGATTTGCTTCCGGACAGAACTGAGCAAAAATATGGCACAAGTTAAAGATCAGTAAGATTTTTATATTTTTTTAAAAAAATGCTATTTTCTATGTACTTTGCAAAATAAAACGTGACCAGAAATTGTGTCCCATGCCAAGAGATTCAGCATAGTTGCATCTCAAAATAGGAATATGTGTTACTTCAATATAATATTCAACACTTGTCTTTTGCAAACCCTGTCCTGATGGTATTGCTTTAGGCATAACAATATTGCCTGATCACAGATACACTAATGTGAGACCCAGCGCCAGCCCAAATGGGGAATGGGCCTCGATGATGGGCCAGGCCAGTTTCGCGTTACTGTAGCTCATGATGCAAAGGATGTAGCTCGAAAATTTAGTACCATACCGGAAGTTCTAGGAAGGCCGAACCAGCTTAAAAAGCCGGACTCCGGGAGGCTGTTAACTCCGGTTGCAACCTTTTGCGCGAAGCGAGGACGAAAGCGCAAGAGAGTTAATTAGCAGGTGTGGTCCATTCAACGTGTAGAGTGGATCTTAACCGTCATCCCGGGTCGGGGCGTTACAAATGGTATTCAGAGCCAACTCTCGCGGTTTCACGGACGTATGGATCGGGAGCTCGGAAAAGTTGCGCATGGCTCCGTAGAGGGCATGGCAAATAGACCGAGGAGCTGGTAATGCGTACGTGAGCCAAGAGAGTTGATCCTGGACGTTTGTCCCTTACGGGTAAGCTGGTTCGACGAGGATGTCGAATTCTTAAAAGGGTGGGTGGATGTGAGACCCCCGCTAAATGGGCCAAGATGATGGACCGGGCCGATTTCGCGGTTACTGTAGCATCACGAATTACACTTGGCTGAAGGAGTAGTACCACCTCGCCAATTCAGGAAGAAGCAAGCCAGCTTAAAAGCTTCGGCCTGGGGGGTTGATTAATTCCGGTTGCAACCTTTTGCGTGAAGCGAGGACGAAAACGCAAGAGAATTAATTAACAGGTGTGGTTCACTCAATGTGTAGAGTGGATCTTAGCCGTCATCCCGGGTCGGGGCGTTACAACTAAGAATGTGTGGGGCATAAGCAGTTGAGTTGCCACTGCAATTCATTGAAATTGTGTAAGGAACTGTTCCAATCCAAATTAATGCATCCTTCTCGCATATATATTACTGATCCTTGCATTTCCATTTTGTATTCCATATGCTTAGCCATGAGAAAATTGTTCATAAGTAATTGTTCAGTGTATGAAACAATCATCTCCTTCCGAGGATCTGGTTATAACAGTTCGTTACTCAA
The DNA here is from genome assembly GCA_015847255.1 of Hyparrhenia diplandra. Lineage (NCBI taxonomy): Eukaryota > Viridiplantae > Streptophyta > Magnoliopsida > Poales > Poaceae > Hyparrhenia > Hyparrhenia diplandra. Next base: position 11,460 of record JADLZK010006077.1, read on the forward strand.
GTTAACTCAAATGCCCTAGGAATAAAAAATGTGCAGGAGAAACGGACAATCTCAATAGCAACCATCATCTCCGATGGCTAATATTTTAACTTGCGTTCCTGGTTTCGGCCAAAAGGAAAAATCAAGACAAACTAATTGGCAGCATTTTAATTATTTAGAAATCTAGAGTCACAACAATTATTTTCCGCATTGAAGTAGAAAAGACTGATAGCATTACCCACGAGAAGAAACACAAACCTTAAAATCCCAAAAACTTGCACTGCAAGAGGTGGGCGGATCTTTTTATGGTGATTAACTCCTAACGGATCCTCTTAGATGCCATGGATCAAACCTCAAAATTCCAAAACCTTGCAGATACAGTCAGGCCAGGATCGAACTGATTCAGTCAATAGAAGGGCTCATACCAACCTGGGAATCAGACAGAGAGGTGGGCTGGCAGCCGCACGACGTGTAGGTGGCGGCGTAGGTCATAGAGGCGATGAAGCGGCGCTGCCGGTCGGAAAGCGCCCGTGGCATTCGTCGGGTGCTCGAGGGCGCGTCTGTCGGGCGGTGTCGCTGGAGCCGGCAGCGTCGGGGGCTCGACGGCAGGGCGGCGTCGGCTACGTGCGTCGGAGCGTACAGGGCGGAGTCGGCTACGTCGGAAGCGGACAGGGCAACGTTGGAGATTGGAGCTCCCTCTTTGACTGACGGGGAACTGGGAACTGCTGCTGTGTGGGTGGCTTTGCGGCGGTTTTGGCGGGGACAGCTTCGTAGCAGGGGCGGCGGGGAGGCAGTTCCGCGGGCCAGACGGTGCGGCTTGGCGTCGGTTCAGCGGGCGAACGGTGGAGCGGGGGTTGTAGCGCCGGGCGGGGTCATTACCGCGAGGGGCGGAGTCATTAGCGCCAGGCAGACTCATTAGCGGAAAAGGACGATTGCTTTTCCTTCTCAGACGAGGCTAATTGACTGATTCCCAGGTCATTAGTAGTATCTCTACTCTCTTATCTCTTACAACATAAAAAGAACAAAGAGGAGACAATTTTTTGGTGTGACATTTGTTTTTGGTCCTGCCCATCTATCACCCCATGCGATCCTGAGAAAAAAAGGAAACAAATTGTGCATGCGACCTGGAGCAAGAAAAGGAAATAAAATCATGCGGACAAATATAGAAAGGGGGGTGGAAATCACGCATGACAAATAATATGGCAGGCGATGTCCACACCGATCCTGAGAGAAAAAAAGGAAACAAATTGTGCATGCGACCTGGAGCGAGAAAAGGAAATAAAATCATGCGGACAAATATAGAAAGGGGTGGAAATCACGCATGAGGCGGTGTCCACACGAAAAAATTACGCCGCCAGAGTCAACATCGCGACGCTGTCCCAACCTCTGTCCGTGCGAACCCTCCCAACGCCGCCTCATGAGACACCGCGGCCTCCTCCTCGTGCCACCGCCGCCTCGACCTTAGCTCTGTCCTCAATTCTTATCCATCAATCAGTCTGAAGGCCACCAGCACTCAACGGAGTTGCGGCACCGGACGCCACCGCCGCCTCGACGGGATGCAACAAGATCACTAGGTGTGTGAATCCCTTCTCGTCCCTTCATGGTAGGCGAAATTATGAACCCCACCGAACCCTAATCCTTCGCCGCCGCCGTATGCCGTCACTGTAAGGATCGCCCACCAATATGTTCTTGTTGTGCCAAATTGCGATCGCCTAATCCTAGAAACTATTATGATTTGAAATATGCAGTCGTATTGATTGAAAAAATAAATTCATCTTTTCATTGCCTGATTATGCTATACAGTGAACAAAGGAAATAGCAACTTTTCTAGGCAGACAATTCGGTGATGTCAGATGCTAATGTTTCATTGCTCCAGATGGTGAAGATGAGTGACCCAACATCTTAGTGATTCTAGCATGGAAGGTATGTCCCGTGGCATGCACTTTTCCCTCTAGCAATGATTCAGCTGATTACTTGATTATTTTTCCTTAACGTTGTATTCTAAAATGTGTTTCCATTACATATTACACCCTTTCAATGAATTATGGTTCCTCAAACGATTTTATGGTTTTTGCTAATTAGGTTAGTGCACAAGCAAAGCTTTGATTGTTTTAGAATGGATTCAGCCAAATGCTATGATTTTATGATTTTTTCCTAATTAGGTTAGTACAAGTGCAACGCTTTGATTGCTTTAGAATGTCTTATGCCGAATGTTGTACCAACTTACTTGTTATTACTTATTACTCACAATCTCTAAAATCATGGGCTACCGCAAGATGGTATATCACGTTTTGACTCTTTGTAGATGATCCACATAACTACTATCCAACGAGTTCATACTTGATCTAAACCCAGCGGCTTTCCTTTACACGTCTTGAAACTCAAGCTCGGGTGTCATGCCATCTTACTTCAAAATACCGATCCCGCCAATGGGTTGTGCAACGGTACAAGGCTACTGATGTGGGGGTTCTCAAGAAATACAATCAACGCGCAAATCATGGTGGGGCAGCATGTTGGGAAGCGAGTATTCCTTCCTATACCTCTATGCCCATATGATGAGATGTTCCCGTTCAAATTTAAGAGGAAGCAATTTCTATCGCCGAGCCTCACAGTGAGCCGCCATGATGGTCAACAAGTCACAAGGCCAAATTATCCTTAATGTGGGTGTGTATGTGTTCGCCGGTTTTCTCTCAAGGTCAATTGTATGTTGCGATGTCTAGAGCCACATCAAGAGCGAATATCAAGATCCTCGCTCTCCCGCTTGATGCGAACGCACGCGGGAGGAGGCCAAAAAGATGGAGAAAAAAATAATAGAAAGAATGTCATAAAAAAATAAAAAGAATGAACCAAGTAAAAAAAGGTAAGGATAAGAAGACCTTGAGTTGAAGAATTTTTTACGAAGAATATTGTGTGGAAGGAGGTTCTAACGCAATAGGCGAGGTAATAGAAGATTATTAACATGTACAATGTATTTTTAATTTAATTTATATTGTACAAATATTTAGTTATCCCGTAGCAACGCACGGGCATTTAACTAGTAAGATATAAGATTAGCTCCTCAGACGAGGCTAATTGACTATACTTTAGTCCACCCTATTTAGTACAATTTTTTTTTTGGAACGAAGGCGGAAGAGCTGCCCGCTATATTAAAAAGGAGGATACGCCAAGAAGGCGAAGTACAGAACAACCAAACCTTCACAAAACACAAAAAAAGAACCAAAAAAACTCGCCCGGTTGGATTGGGACCTCAACGCGTGTTACCGCTCAACTATACTCACTGGCCGGTTGGATTGGGACATCAACACGGCCGAAACACTACACACAACTACGACGGAGGAGGCGAAGCACAGCCGCAGTTTCCACCCATCAACCGCACTCTTGCAATCATCGAAAACCTCCGAGACGATCCGGCGTCGATAGAGGAACATAGGGGCGAACACCACCACACCGAGAAGGCCGCCGCCTGCGGGGACCCTTCACCACAACGCCGCCGCACCAATCTCACTACCGGATTCTGCGCTTTCCCGTGGGAAAATCGTTTCCGTCGGCCGTTCACGGAAAGGAGATCCTTTCTCGTGAGCAACAGTAAAAACACCACGGAAAGATACTACGCACGGGAAAACACATTTCCCGTGAGGTATAGCTCACGGGAAAGCCCCCTCCCTTTCCGTGAGACGGGGCTCACGGGAAGGTAACCGCCGTGAGCCCCGGCCCGCTCCGTCCCCTCCGTGCCCCTTTCCCGTGACACCTCCGTCTAGCTCACGGGAAAGTGTTTCCGTGAGCCGGCTTTCCGTGGGGTACGAACAGGCGGCCTTCGGCAACAGGACCCCTATCCCGTGAGCGAGGGGATCCCGCTCACGGGAAAGGAGCTCACGGGAATTTTTTTTTTGGTTTTTCATCTCCAAACTTTTTCTACACTTGTTGCACATCATATGGCACTCAATATTAAATTTTGGTGAATTATTGACTCTATTTGATATATTTAGGTAATTATCCTCTTTTATGGGAATTTATGAAATGAGGCCAAATTTGAATTATAAGTGCTTCAAATTTTTGAAAAAATTAGTAGAAAATTTATATTCCTCATACTCAACACAATGTAAGGCCTTGCATTTAAAAAATAAAGAAAACGGAACATCTTAATACGAAATCATCAACGCTAATCCTCATTTCGAGAGGTTTAAAAATTCTAGAAAATAAACCGATGTGCAAAAAATTATGAAATTTGATAATATGTCATGATATCTTATGCCGAGGCTATGATAAAAACTTGGGAACGATTCGTACAAGTTGGCACGTCACGATGTTCACAAGCTCCAACATCTACGTAGAAGTTTCATGTTTGTTGAGAATGATCTAGTGTGATTTCATGTGGATGTGGTGGTCAAGTTGTGGTTTGGCTCTGAAACTTTTTCTATATGCAATGGACCTCGGATATTGTGTCATGTCTATTTTTCGAGAATTTTTTTGGATTATTTTGGTAATTATTATAATTTTTTGTTGTAGTTAAGTAAATACAATTTTGAAAAAGGAGATAGAACCACATGAAATAATGGCCATTTTTTTCAAGCAAGGATCAATTATGTATGGGTGAGTGTATGTGATAAGGTACTTTTGAAGTAATCTTGATCAAAGTTTGAAAATATATATGTTAGAAAAAGAAAGGGGAGTAATAAATTTAATTTCGAAAAAAAACTTTCCGTGAGCGACTCACGGGGCCAGATATTTCCGTGAGCTAATCACGGGAAAGGGGTCGATGGGACCCATCTCCCGGGTGGCGGCGGTGGATATTTTTTAAAAAAAGTTTTTTCTCTTTCCGTAGGCCATAACGGGTTCCACACCTCCCCGTTGACGGCCCCCTCCCCGTTAACTCTATCCCGTGAGCTAAACTTGTTCCTTTGGAAAGTATATCCCGTGAATATCGCTCGTGTTCACGGGAAAGGCGGCTTTCCCCGGTCTTTTTTTCCCGATAGAGGTATCCGTGATTTACCCACGGGAAAGCCTTTCCCGTGGGTAAAGGCCCTTTCCCGTGAGGAAGCGCCTCACGGGAAATCGCAGAATCGGTAGTGAAATCAAAGCCACCCGAGGGGTGAAAAACACCGAGTCCAAACAACTCAAACGCGGGGGCCTCGCCACATCCGCCGTTTTACGCCACTCTCGTGTGCGGGGACCAACCCGCCACATGGCTCCACACTTTGGACTTGTTTCTTGAATTGCCGTCGAGGTAGCAAGATGAGATGCCCCACCCCCAAGGTGCAATACCAAGCCGCCAAACCACCATTGAGTTTCGAAATCATCTCGTTGCTTTCCCCCTCGCTTGAAGCCACCGCCATCAAACCCAACAAGCCAAGGTTGTCGCTGACCGTCTTCCGACGTTGTACCGCAGGAGGGTCCAGCCATGCTGAACAATCCCGCCGTGATCCGCTGTAGACCGAGTCATCACCCGTTGTCGTTGCCGCAAGCGCCGTCTTCCGATGATGACCTGCACCGCACTGGCGATTGCCAAGCAACACCAGGCGCCGCAGTTCGCTGCAAGTAGCCGAACAACAACCAAGCGACGAGCCTTGGCCACCAACGAGAAAGCAGATGTCTTGGCGTGAGGTAGGCAACCCCCGGTTGCACGCCCTACGACGGGATTGTCACCACCGGCCAAGCCACCGGTCGAACGAGGCCTCTAGAGACGACGCCTCCAAGGAGGTCACGATGCTAAAAGCGCCGCCGTCACTCGTCCAAGAGCTGGAACAGGGTTTTCACCCAGAGACCACGTACAACAGGGTTCAAGCTCCACAATGGCGCCCTCAACAGGGGAAAGCGACGCCCGAGGACGCCGCCGCCATTCCACCAGAATGAATCGGCAAGGGCTTTCGCCCGGGGCGTCGAACCCCCCCGCACACGTTCAACACAGCATGTCGGCGCCACTACCATGGTCGCCGCGGCCGGGAACGCCGCCGTCACGTCACCACACATCACACCGCCGGCCAGATCTCGCCGCCGTCCTCGCACCGGAACGATAGCCGCATGGACGCAGCCTCCGCTTTTGCTCTCCATCCGCCGGCCGAGTTCAGGGCGCCGCCCGCGATAGCGGCCAAGGTCGAGAGGGGAGGGACAACATAGAAGGACCGTACCCGACGCTAGAGGTCCGCAGCCACCGTCACGTCGCGCCGCCCCAACACCGCCATGAGGACCTCGATCGCCCCGCAGACGCCTCCACCCGCGGCCGCCGGCGCGCCGACCGCCGAGGAGCCAACCCGAGACATGCCGGAGCCCCTGGCCGAACAACACGAAGATCCCGGAACAGCGCCCGAGCCGTCGCCGTCTTCCCCCGGTGGCGCACGCCACCGCCGCACGAGCCTCGCCTCCACGCCAGATCCGGTGCCGACCTCGCGGATCCGCCACAAGGGCACCGGATCCGCCTAGGGCTGCCGCCGTCGCCGTGGCCGGGCGGAAAAAGCCATGGCTGCCGGCTCCAACTCCCCGCCGCCCGGGAGGCCCACGGCCGGAAAGCGAGGGAAGAAGACCCCACCGCCACCATCCTAGGTCACTCTGGGCGTTCGGTATTACCGAACCGATCGGTTCGGTACCTCGGTACTAGGGTAAATTCGGTTCGACAACCCCGGTACCCGATCGGTTCCCGAAAATGTTCGGTACCGAGGTAAATCGGTTTCGGTACTTTCGGTTCGGTATCGGTAAATACCGAAAAATACCGAACACGCAAAACAGCAGGTAACATCAAATTGAATAGCAAATTTTGACATGATTTCAATTCAACAATACCAAATCATACATCGATACACATCTGTTGAAGCAAATTGCTTCGTCAAATCTAGTATCTAGAGGTCCAAATTGCTCGATCCAAATCAAACAACATTCACTCAAATCCTCCTTACCTTGGGGTCACTCGAGGGCGGCGGGCGGCAGCAGCGCGGCCATGTGGGGGACAGTGCGTGCCGGTGGTGGTCGCTGGGACGGGGGGCGGAGGAGGGCAGGTGAGGGTGAGGGCGGAGGACGCGCGGTGAGGGCGGGGGAGCCGGAGGATCGGGGCGCCGCCGCTTGGCGGCCGCCGCGGGGAAGAGGCGGAGGCGCCAGGCGGGGCGCTACACGGGACGAGGTGGATCCGCGGAGGACGGGCGCCGGTGCGGGACGAGACGGAGGACGGCGGCGCGAGGGGACGAGGCGGAGGGGCAGCGCCGCCGGGACGAGACGGGAGGTCGCGGTCGCGCCGGGCGGCGGGCTGCGGCTGCGGCGCGAGGCGAGGGCAGCGGATTCGAGGAAGGGGCGAGTGGGCAAGCGTTGGGTGACGGACGGGAGCTTAGGGTTTCTTTTCGTGGGCTGCAGATGGGCCTCGTGAGCTCTAGGACTTCGACTCGGTCACATTTTCATTGCCCCGACGAATGAGTTCGGTACTACATCGGTTCTTGATAAACCGAGGTAAGGAACCGAAATTTACCTCGATTCTTTCGGTTCCCAGATCCAGATCCGAACAGAACCGAACTTTTCGGATTTCGGTATTTTTCGGTTCGGTTCTCGGTTTTTTTCCGGCTCGGTTCGGTTCTTCGGTTTTCGTGCCCGAGTGGATCCTGGGGCCGGCGCGGCGTCCGGCCAACCCCTCCGCTGGCGGTGAGGGCAGGGGGCGGGAGTGTGGGTGGCGGCGGAGGGGACCG
>JADLZK010006078.1:0-78708 GCA_015847255.1 Hyparrhenia diplandra
AGCCTTAATTCTGTTGTTTACTAGTAAGCTTATGTTAGTTAGTAAATACTGATTTCATTATTACCATTGAAACTTGCAGGAATTTGATGGTACCAAACTAGTTTACTTCTCTTTGACAATGGTGCAACATCACAGAAACCTTTTAGTGCAATGAAACGATTAGATGAGTACTACCGATCGTGACAATTCACGTGTGCATACGTGGTATTCATGCGCACTCAGGTAACAAAATACATATGTATGTAATTTCTTTGATGCATGTACCAGAACATTAAAATTCATAATAATGCTATCTTGGAAGTAATGGATGCTAAGCCATTATCAGCATCACTATTGTTAAATCAGGATATATGCTGTGCAGGACTTAGTTGGTTGTTTTTATTTTGCAGGATTTCGATTTGGTTGTTTTATTTCATTCTGTTTAGCTCTCCTATGTGCATTCTTCTATACCAATTGTTGATTCTATCTATAGAATCATGTGACAACAAAATTTGATGATCTTAGCTTTTCAGTAAAATATGCAAATAATTTAACATATGCACTGTCGATAATCTGTCTGTTCATATTATCATTTGGTCTATATGCCTGCATTCATCTTTTGTTTGAGTTTTGGTGTTTGTGCATCTACCAATGTATTTATACACTAGATGTACCTTATTGACTTGTTTACTTCATTTGGCATCGCGCCAAAGGCTACCGATGCATATGAAGGTTCCAGAAAAGTTGCAGAATTTACGTCAATGCAGCTGATACTCGCCTTGACGTCTCGGTGGATCACAACTTGCTCCCACTCTTCATGAATGTAGAGCAAGCCCGACGCGACGCCCTTGATGATCTGAAACCTATGTGCCCAACTTAGCACAGTAGTGTTCTCGTCGTTGGTGTAGAGATGCTTCTCAAGACTACCATTTTGGCATGTAATCGTAGACCAGGAGAAGCTGATCCTTGAGCCGGCAATACCCAAGCAGCTGCACGGTTGCGGTGCCGGAGGCGGCCGATGGTAGCAACCTCGGCGAGCGAACTCCTTCATCCCTGCTCCGATTCGTGCCACACCCTCTTCACCCGCGACCTCCACGCCGGAGGTGGGGAGCACCCTTGTACACCTTCCCAAAACCCCCCATGCCAAGCAAGTTCTTGTCATTGAACCCATCAGTGGCGTCAAACAAATCCTTGTACGGGAGCCGGTGCGCCTCCCGAACTCGATCTCCCAGTCTTCGCGCAACTCAGTGTACCTGTACCGGCGCCGCAGGGACGAGGACAACGCAGGCAGCCATGGCGATGACGACGGCGAGCACGCCGACGGCTACCGGAAGAGCTATCGCCAGTGTCTTGGACGACCGAGACCCAGAGTTTCTTCCTCTGCCAGGTAGCGGTGGCAGTTTAGCCATGTCGATGGCCGGAGCCGGGCCCACCACGGCAAAGCTCCAGCCGAGCACGTAGTGGAGCGTGCTCAGCTTCCCCGTCGATGACGAGAAGCCGACGTAAGCCACGTCGGCGATTATCACCATCGAGAGAGGTCGACCGTGGCCGAGACCAGCGGCTTCTTGGGCCCTCTGTCCCGACCGGCGCCAGCGTGACGTCGATCCGCTTGGCGTCGCCGTCGTAGTCCACCCACGCCCGCATGACCTCGCCGCTGACCAGGGTGAGGTTCCTCAGCTCGCCGGTGCGGTCGTCGTAGTAGCCGCGCTGGCTGCGCCGACGGAGAGGAGGCTGTTGACGTCGACGCCAACGTGGTTGTCGTCAATGTCGTGGAACTCGGGGCTCTGGATGGTGTCGAGCTCCACGGCGACGATGTGGTTATGCACGCTGCCGTTGCTAGAGCTGTTGAGGAGGCCGATGTAGTTGCTGGCCATCCCGGAGGAGAGGTCCTTGGACGGCGCGACGACAAGCGCGAGGCCGTGGCCGCCCATGCCCGGGGTGACCGGCACGATGCCGAACACGAACGAGGCCGAGAACGACCGGACCGCCGCCGCCTTCTTCTGGCCACCGCCCAACGGCCCGCGGAGGTGCAGCGGCGTCGGGTGGAACGCGTGGCCTTGCTCAAACGCCGTCTCGCTGCGGTCAGCTGGAGGAGTTGGCATGGCGTCACCTACGGCCGCGCCGTCGAGGTGAGGCTGGCGCCCGCGAAGCTGAGTAGACAAACCCGCCGTCGCTGCTTTTCGCTGTCGCCGGCGGCAAAGGCGATGCAACAAGGTGGAGGCCAGGAAGAAGAGAAAGAGGTAGTACGCGCTTTTGGCTTCCATCATATCGGACGGAGGAAATGAGAACACACTGATTGTACTGAAAACTTGAATTCAGCGCGCGGTTGGTGGCTGTACACAAACGTAGCTACTTATTCCACAAGTTTTTTTTTTCAGGTAATATAATGGAAAATTTCCGGCTTTAGCCATCTTCTTCTGGATTTTGCTGTATCTGGAAATAAACTGGGGTGGATTAGTAGATATCTCTTGACTCTTGGTGATTTTCAATGTGTGATGGGAACACGGATTTGGTCGCGCTCGTGCGTGCATGCTGGACTCCAGATTGCACTACCGACTCTGCCGACTTGGAGCTGGGAAAGTAGCTGCTGGTAATATCGAGTGGGTTAATTGTGGCAAAAAATGCTGGGTCCAATTGATCAAGACAGGTCACACTGATTCAATTTAATGTTACGCTACCACTGCCATGCATTAATCGGAGGCGATGTTCAAATGCTAGCTCTTCAGTCTTGGTTTAGGAGCAAAGTCAACAAACTAATGCTCTGTGTTTTACACATCTGCAAGAAAATGAATATTGTATGATTTGTATTGACCTCTCAGGCCTCCTTTGGATTGAGGATTTTCATAGAAAAAACAGAGAATTGATTTATAGCACTAAAAACCTTTCATGGCTTTGGATTGTACTCCACCAGTAGCTCAGATCAGGGTCCTCAAATTCATTTTAGTAGAAAAATAGCACATAAGGCCTGTTTGTCATCCTTTTTCGCCATTGAGAAACTTGGCCATATCTACAAAGCTACAGAAGAGAAGGGCAACCGTCAACCGTGAGGGCAGGATCCCTCACCGAAGAGGGAGTGGGAGCAAACTAGTATAGCCGTTTGGGACCAAGTAAGTTTGGACAGTGTCCACGCCTGACCTGACACCCTCTGGGCTCAAAAAAATAAACAAGGAAGAGATGGTTCCCCACCAAAATTTAAATTTCTACTTCATTTGTTAAAATCAATTTCGATATCCAAATTAGATTAGTCTTCCACCTCTTACGCTTGGGTAGGATCCTCACCGAAAGGAGGCGGTCGTAGGGTGCTGCCGAGCAGATCCTCACCGATGGGGAAGAGAGCCCATGGTGCCTCTAGGCAGGATCCACCGGGAGCAGGGGCCAAGGGGAAGGTGCAGACAAAGTCGCACGTGTGGGAGATCCACAGTCATGCCTCTTTTTTTTTTTTTTTTTGAGATCTTAACAATCTCAAATGATAGAACTCCAAAACTATAAAGTTATAGATCTTATTGAGGGCTATACTTTATATAAAAAATCATCATCATTGAGGGTTGTATGAAAAAAGATGTTTTTTGGTGGAGCTTGTCGCCGACATGTGGATCACATCCGTCACATAAGCATTGAATTGACGCGCCACGAGGGATAACGATCCGTAAATGCCCGCTTAGACCTAGATGAGACCACTTATAATTTCGTGAAGACTAAAAGTACATTCTAGGGTTTTTAGGACCTAGATGACAGATATATATTTTGAGGACCACTGAAAATTTTACTTGAAAATTCCTTTCAAAAAATTTAATTGTAAAAGTGGTCGAGATCATGAACAAGGATGAGAAGAGAAGACTAAGGTAGCAAACAACCACAACTCAAGCCCCAATAAACAAAACCTATTGAAGGAAAGGGTTAATACCTTAAGCCCGCAGCCACATATTGACAGCCATAACAAATTTGCCTCTCTTATTTGGTTGGTGAGAAAAAATTCCGTAGCTACAACTACAAGTGCGCAACGCGTCGAAATAGCGTGTGGGCACCACACCTGCACCAGGGCCATGGCAAATGAGGGCTGGTGACCAAAGAGCCAATAAATCTTCTTGTCACATTCTCAAAAAAAAAAAAAAAAAAAAAAAAAGAGCCAATAAATCTTTCAGTGCATGTTTGAAACCCAGGAACTTTTTCATGACAGAAATTTCTATAGGAATTACTTTATTTCCACCGAAAATACGTAGAACAGCACAAAATTCTATTTCCAAACAGGGCCTTAAGCAGATCATATTATCAAAGCTAATTGGCTAAGTCTCCAGCTGGTACACCTAAGAGCGTTCCTTGAGACATTAGTATCTGGTCACGGATATTTAATGATTTTGCTTGTTGACTCAGCCTTGATGTGCAGCTTGTCACACGAACCCCTTTTGGGAAGCTTCCTGTCAACAGCTTCCACAAAAATATCTTCCTCCAACCCGGATGCAGTCACCGGTTAGAGTAAGTATAATACGCAAGAAGTCCCGTAGCGTTCTGGCCGTAGCGCCTTTCCTCCTCCTTCCCTGGGCACCCATACCCCACCCACGCAAATTTGCTTTCTAATAAAATACTTCGGCCCACTGGTGCCTATCTCACATGGGCTGCTTCGTTCAAAGTTCTCTCCTCCCCTCTTCTCTCCCTCCATTATCAAGATTTAATGGCTTTACAAAATTTCTTCCATAATACTCATGTTCTTCATCCTCGTTGAGCTCCAGTCTCCAGACCTCAAGAACCTACTTTTATGTTGACTCTGAATTGACTAGTCAGGCATAGTTTAGTCAGGATGTCATGCAGGATTATCATGACCCGCAGAAAATTTTTGCTTTCAGTTCTAGTTGAACGAAACCTTCAAATGGACTAGCTCAACGCAGTATTTGACCCAGTTGCACAAAGCTGGTCTAAACAATTTACATACTGAAACTGAGAAACGGATTATCAACATCCATATTGCATTAGATCATTAATACACAAATGGGTATCATCACGGTCCCTGCTATATCTCCTACTTACATTGCAGCTAGTCTCACTAACCAAAAAAAAATGATATTAAACCAAGTGAACGACACTAAGATTAATCATGGTGATTCGTGGGGCCTCTAATGCACAGAGATATGGATTTTGCCCTGACAGCAGCAGTTCGATGAACATGCCAGTTTGCAGCAGGTTCCCGCAGCAGAAACTTGCCGTGGCATGCAAGGAGCATGTATTCATCTAAATCCACTGTTGAATTCGGTGGTGTGATGCCTCGCTCCAAGTAATAAGCCTTCTCCGCATCAGCTAGCCTTGTCTGAAATATCCCCCATTCTTTCTGCAGCGTGGTGCTCTTACCTGTGGTAGACATCCAGAGTTTAAACAGTTAAACAAAACCATATGGACAGTGACACCATGTTAAAATTCATGCATTTGAAATATGATGTGATGTGGAAAAAAACTAAATAACATAATACGAGTAAGTACTGCCTTACCCTTCCCCATGGTGCTCTTCCATTATCTGACTTGCCCCTGGTTCCCAAGTGAAGGAACTGCTTGGCGGTTAATCCATTGAGCATCAACAACTCCAATCTTCTCATGAGCCGGCTATACAATTAAAGATAAAAATAAATGAGTCCCAGCTCAGTATAACATGCATATATCATCTAAAGCCGACAGCACATTGATTAAGTTGATAACTGTTGATGCTGAGAGGAAACGATGAACTGTGTGGCTAATGCTTGATTAGCAAAGAAATGGGAGGTGAAACATTATGCATGACAATGGAAGGGAATACCTCCACACATTTTCTAAGAGCAAAGTCAAGACCCCATCCATGGACCAAGTCATTCTGCATAAAACAGTGCATAAGCATACTCCAATTTTAGACAAACTAATGACTTAGCATGCAATGTTACTTACCTGAATCATATGCCATACACAGCGCCCATGCATTTCTGAGAACACCGTTGCCACATGATTTCAACAAATCTGCACATAAATGCTGACCTTTAGAATTATACTTAGACAATGAAAATTAAATACACAACAAAAATTTGTCCCTTTACGCTTGCACATGGTGGTAGATGTGGGGCAGTGCACCAGCCCGGTCTTCCTCAGTTACTCTGTAATTAATAAGGAAACATATTACTAAGAAATTAAGCATCATTATAAGTATTGAAAAAATTTTTATATATCTCATCTCACTTGTGAACTTCCTGGTCACCACGCCGCTTAGTCATTTGCCATGTTAGTCCTTTATCAGCTGCAAACCAGGCCGAGAGATTTCCAACCCATGCTTCTAACAAGCTCAATGTACCTGTAAAATATCAAGGAAATCTTAATCAAAATGAACACCAGCTGAACGTAAAGAAAACAAGAATGCAATATGTAGTGCTTACTTCTCTGCGTTGAAATGCTTCTTATATTTAGATCCTCATCCCAGATGAAAATGTAATCATATCTAGCAACAATGCTCAGGATGCAAAATCGCTTTGCATACCAAATCTTATATATAAACAGAAGAAGCGCACCATTAATTGAAGTCAAAACATTTCATTGACAGGGGCAATGAAAAGACACTGTAGAATTATAGCAATAAACCTTACCATTTTGTTGCTTCCTGACACTCACATGGATTGTTTAGACCACTCAAATTCATCCCATTAGTAGTCCGACCATCATAATGGAACAACATAATGGTGAATTTGTCTGAAAACTATAAAAGAAAACTTACATGAAATTGGAAGAAAAGACTACATACTATTTCAAATAAAAATGACAAGTTCAATCATGACATGCAGTGTCCCAGAGTTCAGAAGTTTGGCGCACTGGAGCTTAAGCAGGTAATGTGCCAGTCTGTCAGTTACCTTTTGACTGCTGCATCAATATTTGCCTTGCCCAATACCAACCAAAAAGTAACAAGATACCTCGGCTCGCTAGTAAGATCCTGATGAATGGCATATGTTTAAGAACATAGATTGTATATCAAAGAGGTTGTTAAAAACAATTCAAGGAAGTTTTGAAAAAAATGGCTAGCAACCACTAACCTCACTAGGGATCACCCCACAGTCTTCGGGATAAAGATCTGTTTCAGACACTACAATGCCAGGTGGAAGTCTCTCAGCACCTTTTGGTTTGTAGGAACATAAATCTGCACACATAATTTGTATGATCGCTTTTGAGAAAAACAGAAAAAAAGCATAAACTAGCTAATGTTAAGATAAATAAGTTATATGCAGGGATGAAGGTCAAATATCGATAGTTACTATTGTTTACAGTCCAAAATTGAGCCACTAACTATCATAGTTCCCTTGAGGGAAATAAGGTAATAGTTAATCTACCTTCCAGCATCTGAAAAGAGACCCTAGATTTACAGCTTGGACATACTTGTTCAGCTTAACACTTACATTGTGATGAGACACAGCAGTAAATAAATGTATACAAAAGAACAATCAGTGATGGACTACAAAAATAACAAAGTACAAGATCTAATTTAGGCCAATACAGACACATTAGTATATAATAAAGATAATATTATAGCAACACAAGAAGGTAGTTGTGTGTTGAAGTACCTTGGGAATTTCATCAGTGTTAGATTCGAACTATTCTTTTTACGACATTGTTTGCAGATGCCCAGGCATGGTTCAACAATGTCTGGGTTGTGATGCCAGAGTTTCTATCTTCAATGTAGGAGATGATACTTGAAGGGAAGTGAAGTTGCAAGCCACATTCGATTAGTGTTTTCCTTCTCTAAAGCAAGTATATGAGACTAATGAGAGAGACAAACAAAGAGAGGCAAGTGTGCCAATCTACCTTGGTTATGTTGACCGTAGGGAAGGAGATCCCAAACAGGTAACCCAGCATGACACCTACAACTGCCGAAAATATGAGCCGCATACCCTCATTCGATCTTGGCATGCTGCTGCTGACAAACATTGGCAGTAAAATTACGGTGAGCGGCAATGATGACAGAAAAATTGTCTGACATTAGCAGTTAAATCTACAGATTAAACAAGAAGTACTTATATCAAAATGAAGTCTGTGATGGTAGTGAACATACCTACGGCCAATGGGAGGCTTTTGCTATAGGAGCTGCGGAAGTTTTTTTGCTGGCAGCAGCAAACCCAACAACCCAAGCAGTATCGATTATAGATGGAACTAGCCCCGCTGCAGTTATTGAGCAAAAAAGAGGGAGAAAAGAATAAATCAGGTCTTCTTACCAAGCAGGTTATTTGCCGAACACAACAATTATTAAGCAGGATACGATGCTCAAAAGGGATTTTTTCCTTTGATATTTCTGTCAAAGGTTAAGAAGCCGATCTCGAAACCATGACTAACTAAGCGACTTAGTCCAACAGAGACGCGTATAGACTTGAGGCGACCGGGACGGAATCTCGCAGCAAAGATTTGAATTTGAATTCGGTAGGGAGGAAAGATTTGATTTGCACCGTACTGGCAAATCACGTGCACGGGGAATCAACCCAGGCTTACCAATTTTTTTTGCCAATTAGAAGAACAAGAAGAAATCAGCCGGAAAAACGGTTGATCTCAGCTCCGCTCGGCTCCCTCTCCTCCACCGTAGAAGGGCAGCAGGGGAGTGACCGACGAGCACCAGGGACGGCTGCCTGCGGCGGAAGCGGAAGACAAGGCAGCGCGACGGCGAGACGGCTTTGTTCGGGAGGAGGCGGAGGCGCGACGGGGCGGCGGCGTGCTTGACGGGGAGATGTAGCAACGGGGTAGAGGCGACTAGAAGAGGACTAGTCTAAGCATGTTGTTGTTGTATGTATGTACGCTTGGCTGGCGGCAGGGGCAGAGGAGAGGTGAGATAGATGCAGCTGGGAAATTGGGGATTGCTGGGCTGGGCAACGCAGGATCTGGTTGTCCCACACATGGCAAAGGCAATCATTCACAAATCACCAGCACGCCCCAGCTGAGCTCACCTAGCTAATCCTGCTCGCCAAGATGCTCTACACCAGCTTTCAGCGGCTGGGGGTACCCCCTTGTGGCGTCCTGTCCTATGTCCTGTGCTAGTGTGGTGTGCTGTGATTTTTTTTCCCCAAAATGCAATTTAAACGATCTAATGAAACAAAAATGTTTTTTACATCTGATTTTAATAAAAAATTGAATACCGACCATTTATATATGTGCTCACTTTTAATAAACATATAGCAAACATTATTGCGTGCATTTAGTAATGCTTGCTGCAGATCAACCACAACAAGCAATACCGTGGAGGTTTTTTTTTTTGCACGGTTATAAACCGAGTAGGTTGATTATATATAACAAATAAACTTTTATTATAAAAAGGACTTATAATGGGTCTAAAAGAAAAGAATGTTTAGTTTATTTTATTCTCCTTCGGCCTCACTAGCCTAGAATATGTTAGGAATTTGTTTGACAAATTCAAGTATAATTTAATTTAGAAATAACCAAAACCCGGGTCATATGAAGGAAAAACAAAACTTTTGCAGAATTTAAAGACGATTACTAAATTAGCAACATAGCTAGAGTCCGCTTGTCGTCTTCTCTACTTGTGGCTAACCGAACAAGCCTCTAATAAATCTTAGCCCTTCCTAATCTCTCTATAATTACCATCAAAATTTAAGGGGGCTTAGGTGGGGCCACATGCCCCGACATGCATAGGGGGTGGAGCCCATTGAGACCAAGATGTAGCCTCGATCCGTCGCTGCTTGTCCAGCCACATAAGTTCCTTCCGAATGGATGACTCAAGGAGAGTGTCTCTTCCGAATGTGCCGAGGAAGATTGTACACAAAGGTATAACACGGCCCGTATGATTCCATGAAAGGAGACTACAAAGCCGCAACTTCCTAGAGCAGTACCTGCCGCAAAATGGGCGCCACTCATCGAAAATGTGATCTTGGCCGAAGCAAACATCGGACATTTTGCGAAGAACAATGAAAGTGTCGCACCTCGTAAAGGACATTCAAGAAAGATGTTTATGCAAAGATGTCTCTTTGTCGAAAGCGCCACACACTCGATGATATGAACAATCGGGCAAACCGTTGTAGCAAGTAACGCCCCGTCCCCGCCGTTGTCTTTTATCGAAAGTGTCACCATCCGGCACTCCGCAAAGAGGCTCAGTTTGTCGAGCGCTAGACACCAACACCTTCGACAAAGAGACAGTTTGTCGAGTGTCAACATTTGACGGTTAGCAAAAAAAAAAAAAAAATCCCATCTAAACTTTTTTGTAGTCTTGCTACAGTACTTGGTACTCTATGTCCAAATTTGGAACATTTTCTAACTTTTTACTATATTTCTTTAATTTATCTCTTTAATTGAATTTTCTTCGTATTCAAATTTGAACTACAAGTCATTTTGAATAATGGAAAATATGAATGGAATATGATATTCGTGGTTATTGAGTCTAATGTGAGGCCTCATCCGTGGATAGACCCAAAATTTTGAATATCATGTTCGCGTAAACATGACCATTTACTTGTAGGCCAATTGTTTTAAAATTTAAAAAGACAAACAAAGTCCGAAAAATCATGAAACTTGTCCGAGTTGGCATGATATCGTATGTGTAGATTGTGATAAAAATTTGAGAATGTTTCGGATAGACCCAAAATTTTGAATATCATGTTCATGAAACATGACCATTTACTTGTAGGTGAATTGTTTTAAATTCTATAAAAACAAACGAAGTCCGAAAAATCATGAAACTTGTCGAAACTGTCGTGATATCGCATGTGTAGATTCAAGTGATAAAAATTTGAGAATGTTTCGTGCACGCTTGTCAACTATGGTGGGTATAGACCTTTGTACAAGGCAGTAATTGTCATGGCACTTGACAAAGCCGAAAATGGGCGCCGGAAAAACCCAATTTTCTAGCTTCTTTGCCGAAAGTGCCAAGATTCATGACACATGCCAAAGTTGGCAAAAGACACTCTAAAGAAATGTTTTTATATAAAATATTAAAATAAAGCTTTACCGAAAGTCAGTCGTTTTCAAGCGACTTCTTGACAAAGATTTTTTAAAAAAAAATAAAATTTGTCGAGCGCCAAACAGGCTACACTTGACAAAGTTGCCACCCCACCATGACGACACTTTTTCTTTGACGAATGCCCGATATAGAACCCTTTGCCTAAAAAACATTTGCCGAGTGTGGCACTTGGCAAAGCCTAAGGCCTTTACCGAGTGTCGCCGGGGTCCGCTTTCAAAGAAGTATGGAGAGCTGCCTCTCGCACCCTCAATTGTGGTGTGCCATAGACTTGTGTTGATCTCGACCATATCCGTCCTAGATGCGCAAACATAGTCAAATTTAAGCTATTTTAAAGATCTTTGTTAATAAAGCATGTGACAAAAAGAAGTTATATTTTACACAATTTTTTTAATAAGACGTAACAATCAAATTTAAAGTTGAAAAGTCAAACCAATTATAATTTTAAACTGAGGGAGTATATTATATTTCTAAAGGCATGAATTAGCTTATGGAGATTTATCTTATTCCTGAAATGTTGACTCCTTATTTTAGCTTGCAAGATTGTGGTAAGCATTCATGTAATCTTTACTTGTGCTAATTTGTGCTAATCTGGAGTAACTAATTGTAAAATTGGTTTCTTTTGGTAGTTTTTAGTTTATTAATTCCGCATAACAGTTATGGGTTAAAAAATACAAGGAAAATGTAGCAAATTATTTACTAAACAAAGTTCTGCTTACGAATATATGGTGTTTTTAATATTAGCTTTGTCTTTGCTATGATGCTTTATTATAATTTTTTATCATTTCTAATTGCATATATGGTGGCTACATGAGGCTGCCTGCGTATTTTTGGGAGTGAAATGCACAGCCATTGACTTGTCTCATGCTATGCTAAATAGGTCCATGGATTTAGAAACCAAAATGCATCTAGTCCTCTTAACTTGTGAACCTGCTCACCCAAGATCCAGCCCGGTTTTGCATGGCACTATAGCGATGACACGCACTTTCTTTAATTTCCGAAATTAATATCTTTTTATTCGAGCTCCAAATATAGCAAATAATATATCAAATTTGATCGCCTCGACGAGCTCTTTGCAATGGTGTACTCCATTTTGTTATTTGAGATAGTTTTATTTCCCCAGAAAAATAAATATTTCTATAAAACGAGTGACATTTTATTCTCACTTGCAATCTGATATATATGTGGTCGTGGACTCGCTGGATATATATATTGCCGGTTTTTATTGTCATGATTCGTAAAAAAGAAAAGAAAGGTGCGCTTGAAATTGATTAAGATTTAAGACCCTAGCTTTACGCCTCGCCCAAAATACATTATGCTCAATTTGTTTTTATACGTAGAGCAAAGGCCATTTTTGCAAACAGTTTCAAAACCTTAGACGACACGCACAAATGTGTGTCGATTATCCGATCGATGCATGTATGTGAACATGCAGAGGGACAATGCCCATCCGTGATGTCGCTCGGACGATTGATCGGGCCACCCATCAAAAGGCGTGGCACCTAGCTCGCTTTGCTGGTTTGGGCGAGTGTGCAAGCAGCTGGCAACTCGATGACTTTGGCGACTTCTGGCAGTCAAGACCGGTGGTACGCGCTTCTGAGGTTTGCGGTTCGCCTCAAAACCATCTGTGGGCCTGGGCTGCGGGTTTGTGCCCTCAAAACCACGGGCATGGGTTTGGTGGTTTGGGCCTCAAAACCATCGCGGGCGTGTTTCATGGGTTTGGGCCTCAAAACCCCGTGGATATTTCGGTGGACGAAGGACTACACGTGGCTTCTCGAGATTGGGCGCGGAGCAATGCTACAATGAGGAGGCGGATGGGTCAAATCAAGATATTCAAGTCCGACCAACCCCCGCTAAGTGGTTTCAATCGCACTGTATCGCAGTGGTAGGATGGTCATTGTGACCAAGACTATAAACAGAGAGGACATCCTTCCATCTTAGGGTTGCCTCCGCCTTTCGCTCGCTAGGGTTTCCTAGTTTATAGTTCTAAGGGAGAGGTCCAGATAACTATTTTGTGAATTGTTTCGTAGGAAGCACACCCCTCAAAGCGCGCATGCCCTTTGGGCTTTTGGGGTCGATCATTTCACCTGTGTAGTGTTTTTGCTGTGAGTTTTAGTGCTCATGTGTTTTATTTTTACAGCTTTTTCCCCTCCCTTCTAGTGCTCGATTCGTCCTCCAGGGTTTGTTTTGTTTTGGTTCTGTTCCCGCAATCCATTCACTACCAAGAACCTAAGGGATTCACGAAAGAAATTTGGTTGAATCCTCTTCAGTCCACGGATTGAGCAATCTTGTGTTCTTGTGTCAAGAAACCCGTTTTCCGTGATCTGAAATTCCCCGGCAACTCATTCATTTAAAAATCAAAATCTTCCTTGGGGATCTTGGTCACCCACATGTATAGATCATCCGACTTAATTTTGTGACCTAAGGTTTTGATTTGATAGAGTTCTTGGCTTATTTTGTGAGTGGGAGTTCCAAAATCACTTTTGTATCACTTTTTCTCGTTTGTTGTCCATAGGTTATGCGACAGTCCGCTTTTGCTTTCCGGACAACCGGTTACTGGCGGACAAGTCCGCACTTGGGCCCGTGGGACAGTTCGACCAGAGGTTCCCGCATCCCGCAACTTTGTAGAGAAGTTTGTTTTTGAAGTTGAACGACAGACATATCCCCGCCCGAAGCGACGCGACAAACCGACGCCAATCTTCGCTCGGCCCAAAGAAGTTCCCTAAGGGCAATTTGTTTTCCTAACTTTAGCCAATCGACAGTCCGCCACCCCACATAGACACCGACGACGCATCACCGACATCTCCAATGTGGCTATTTTTCTAAGTTTTAGCCTACGGACAAGACGGATCCATATCATGATATTCCGGGCTAGGAAAATTTTGTCGTCCGACTGTTCGACCGTCCGCTGACTGCGTGCGAAAGTTGTTTTCTTTTTTTTTGTCCCGCCGACCGGTCGATTTCTTTCCTATTGATCCGCTTGACTTAGGGCAATCCCTTAGGTCATCCACCTTGCAAATCAAGGTCGTGATCTTACCGTATTTCGCTTGGTTTGCTTTTTGAGGGGTCGAGAGCTACAAGGTCGATAATTCGAAAGAATTTTCGAGGCTCCCATTCACCCCTCTAGTCGACATTTCGTCCTTCGCTTAAGCGTCACTAAGTCACATCTAGTTGCTCAACTTTTAAGAGAAAAGTAAATCTTATATTTATTCTTCAATCTCTATGTATGAAAAAAAAGAGCTATAAAGGATCAATCACTCCAATGCTTTTAAAAGGTTGCCATTTATAAACATGTTTTCAATATTACTTTGATTCAGCACAGATTTTTGTCATTCTTGATTTGATTCAATTGGGTTGAGATACCATCGATTATATGTTGATAAGTGACATTGTTGGCATTGGTGTTAGTAATACCTCTAAACAGACTTAGTCTCATGGAAACTGGATATAAGGGGAGGTTTTCTCGCAAAGTCCATATAATGCTCTAACTTGGCTCTAAAGTAGACCCCTCTTCAAATTATCCGAAATGAAAATTCCAGCCAAAATTAAAACTTCTTGTGGCTAGCAGCCTAATAATGTCGTTTTAACTAAAGACAATATGATAAGGCAATTGAACGGCTGATCCAACATGCTACTTCTATCATCACACTCAATCAAGAACTTATTTACTTTACCCGCTCATTAACCATGTGTTTGGTTGAGGGTTGGGTGGTTGGGTCAATGAACCTATCTCATGGTTTGGTTGCACCTCCGAAAGGTCCTTGTGGTTTTTGATAATTGAGTGACAATATTAGGTGGACTAATAATGTGTGATTGAGATAATACACAAAAGATTAGTTCACATGTGATGACGCGAATGAAGGAGCTTTATTGCATATGAGACATGACATAGAGTCATGTGACCGAGGTGGTGAAGATCAAGACAAGGCTTGGCTTGATGGACCGGTTAAAAGTGTGAAGGGCAAGTCGAGGCAGTGGTGATGATGGACCGCGAGGCGTGAAGCTTGGTAAGACTCTGGCGCCGCACGGACCGACGCAATGGTGAAGAGCAAGTGAGGTCAAGATCGATGGACCAAGAAGGTCATGTGATGATATGAAGTGATCATATCATTCTTGATCGTGTTGGTGCATGTGTTGCATCGGCAGATTTGGAGATGGAGCGGAATAGAAATGCGCAAGGCAAAGGTGTATAACCTATAGGCATTTCATTTCGCCGGTCATTGGTGCTTAGAGAAGTTTATGATCGGATTTAGGATAGATGGCCAGACTATCAAGAGGGGCAAACTTGTTTGCATATCGGCCATCTAGTGCCACTTGTGCGATCTAACTTTATGGATGTGTTAGGATCGAGTGGCGTGCAGTGAGATCAAGAGAAAATTCCTTTGAAAATGATTGTGAAAAATGCTAACACATATGCACATGGTGATGTACACTTGGTGGTGTTGGCACATTTGCAAAGGAGAAGTTGTTTCGGTGTTTCTTGGACACTTGATCTGACTTTTGAGTGGAATACTGCTTTGATCCATTGAGCTTTGGATCAAGTAACCATGTGGGTTGTGTAGCCCTCTGAGTTAGGCTTTCCATAGAGTCCAAGATCATCATAAACGGAGTCCTGATGAAGGAGTTATCGCCGCTTTTACCAGCAGTGCTGGTCTCACCGACGTCTGACCGACTTCGATCGCAAGAGGTGCGACCGTCTGCACCTATGGGCGGACCGTCCGCCTTGGGCAGCGTAAGTGCTATTGTTCGGTCCCGTGGCTGCGCCGCAGGGGCGACCAGTGCCCCGTGGCCCCCGGGCGGACCGTCCTCAGCTCAAACTTTTCCGACTTCAATGTAGTTGTTAGCTTCCTCTCGTTCTTGGCTCTCGCTGATCAACGGCGTGATCGTCCGCTCTATAAGGGCGGATCCGCAAGTATTCCAGAAAACGAAACGAGCAGAGCTGTTTCTTTTGGTTCCTACCGCTGAACGTGGCGGATCCGGCCCGCCCTTTGGGGCGGATCCGTCCGCATGAGCTGAGTTTGAACGTTTTCAACCTAACGGCTTTTCTTAAACGGGCGACCGTTTCGGGCCTTGTGAGGCGGACTGTGCGAACTCGTGAGAAAAAGGGGAAAACGGCTAGTTTTTGAGGGCGGCTTATAAATAGCCACTTGCTCGGCATGGCCGGGGTTGCCGAGCACACTTGGGCCTTAGTGGCTTGTGTTGTGGTGCTAGAGAGCCCTCCCACTCACTTGTGTTTGATAGAGTTTATCCAAATCAAAGTGAGGAGTGATTCTAGTGCATTCTGCTTGAGAGATCGCATTCGTGGCACTAGGTGATCGTGTTGCAAGCCGGTGTGCTTGTTGTTTGGAGGTTGCCACCTCCTAGACGGCTTGGTGGCAAGAGATCTCGTGAAGCACGCGAACGGAGATTGTGCGGTGCCCAAAGGAGGATTTCCAGAGAGGTTCGCGGCTCACCCTGGGGATCGCGAAGAGCGACACTACTAGAGCGTGTCGGTGAGTACCTCCTTGTGCGTGTGGTGTCTTGCGGTGCCTTGAGAGGCTCACTTGAGAGTGGTGTCTTGCGGTGCCTTTGCGGGCGGGCCTTGAGGGGCAAGTGATCTGGAGAATCACAATCAAGAACCATCTAGGTGAAACACCGGACGAACCACCCAAGGTGTTGGTCGACACAACGAGGAGTAGGGGAAGTTGGCAAGCTTTCCGATACCTCGGTAAAAAATCACCAAAGTGTCAACTTGTCTACTCTTTCCTGGTTTGCATTCTCCAAATCACAAGCCTCGTATTTACATTCATATATACCTTGTGCTTGTGCTTGTGGGGAGTAGCTTTTGCAATTACTAGCTTGTGTAGCTTGTTAGTTGCTTTGCTTAGTTTGTGTAGCTAAGCAATTTGAGCCTTTGGGTTAGGGCGTGTTGTCTTGTCCATTGTGCATCTAGTGAGCTTAGGTTGGCTTTGTGCTTTTTGCTCATTAGAATTGTGTAGGAGCTCACCCTTGTTTGAAGTACTAGTGCATAGGTTTGTGTGACCTGCAATAGAAACGGTTAGGGAGCTCAAGCCAGGCTTATCACCTCATTTGCTTTGTGTAGGATCTTGTGGGGTGATTTAGAGTCATAGCTAGAGGGGTGAAGTATTACAAACGAACAGTTTCATTCTTCGCATTATATTTGTTTAGCCTACGCAATTAGTTTTAGAAAGGACTATTCACCCACCTCTAGTCCCCATCTCTAATCTCTACAACCTCGGATTTTAGGGACGGAGTCAACCCATCTCATGTTTGGTCGAAGGAATTGCGAATACGGGTTGATGACAAGATAACACTGTTAGTGAGACATTTTTGCATAGTAAACCTTTCTATCTCGCATTTTTACATCGTAAAACCCCGCAAGAGAAACCAAATTAAATTTTTGTCCTTCTTTTCTTCCTTCGCATCACGACTCGTCACGCCGCTCGCGCGTGGAGGCAATATGCATGCCGCCAGACCACCTTGCAAGTATGCCAGCCGCTGCATCTCCTCACGCAAATACGCCACCGCCTGACGCCACGGTGAAGATCTCTAGATTGGTTTTGGCTAAATGATGAAACCTTAGGACTAATCTCTATTATGCTTAAGTGTTTATCTAGCTTGAGATGGTTCTAGCCAAGTTGTAAAGCATGGAGGTCACGGTAGATGCATGTGATGATCCAAAAGATGATCAAGTGCTTGGACTTGAGGAACAAAGAAAGAGAAAATAAAATAGGCTTAAGGCCGTATATCCATAGAGCCATTTTATTTTGCACTCAAGACATCATAGTGATGTGAGTGATTTAGGTTTGATAACCGCATTATAAAGAGGAGAAAATTATAATCGCTTTAGCCACTAATTTGAATGGCAAACTGCATATGCATATGAGGTAGTGACACGGTGATTTAACGAGAAACTCTTTTAAAAAGGTTTGAGAAATGCTATCTATTTATACTCACAAGGTTTGACATATCTTTTGGATTTGATGGCATATTATTTGGATCAAGAGTTGATTGAATATTTGGAGAAAAAAAAAAAAAGAGAAGTGATTTTATTGCTTGAAATATATATACATGTATATGTATATATATATATGGACACTTGCTCGTATGGTCATGACTGGTGGCCGACGGCCAGCTTGCTTGCTAGCGTGCAAGGCTAACAAGATGCCGTTCGTGTGTAGTATTAGTTCATTCAGCTTGTGGGGCCGGGCCGCACCTGGTTTGTTGCTTGCATGAAAGACCGAAGGAAGGGGAGCTGGCTGCCGTGCTGCTGGCCTGCTAGTTGCTGCTGCTTGCTTCCTGCCGCACTGGGCCTCGGGCGCCTGGGCTCCCTGCTTGCTGGGCCGGAGCTGCTGCTGGCCGCAGGCCCAGGCGATGCCGCTGCTGCTCAAGGCCGCCTTGCGAGCTGGCTAATCGGTCTCGAAGTTGTATACTAGTCTGTTCGCTCGGCTCACCTGGGCGTTCGGTAAAACCGACGAATCGGTCGGTTTAGTTCGGTTTAGAAAAATCGGTTTCTAGAAATCAAAAACCGATTGGTTTGGCATAAAAATAGGAACCCACCAAATCGACCTCAATAATAGAGGAGTTCCACGCCCACGCCGTGCGGCTGAGCCGCCTGCTCGGATGACCGCATACGTCGCTGCTGCCCCGTCTCTTCCTTGGCAATGGCTTGCGCATGCACCGCTGCCGAGCCAGCCCGCCGCCCGCTTGGACTCAGGTGACCGCCCACCGCTAGGGTAGGATTGTGGATCGAAGAGGGCCTGGGAAAGTGGGGCCGGCAGCGTGAAGGACCGGAGAGTGAGAGTTGGCACTGGGAGACACGACGGGACGGAGCGCTATTTGAAATTTGGAAAGCCTGAATCGACATCGTGCAATGCATTACTGAGTTGTTCGGTTCGGGATGTCGGTTTTTTAACCGTAAAACCGACACTCGCCACCAAATGTCGAACCGTAAAAATGAAAACCGACACCGAACAGAAAAACCGAAAAAAACAAGATTTTGGTTCGTTGGTTTTTTGGTTTTCGAAAAAAAGTGCCAAGGCGATGCTTCGGCAACTCGCTCGCTCCCAGGAGCAAAAGCCGCGCTGCCGTCTCCAAGAACAGAGAGCAAAAAGTGAGTTGTCGCTGCCAATCGCTGGAAGGAAGAGCCATTGGTGGCCGAGGAGAGCAAGCCAGGGAGAATAAAAGGGTGCTGCCCTCCTCCTTCCTCTCTCTCTTGAAAATTTCGAAATTTACTATTAGTTGTTCTTCCTCTCTTCCAAACCCTAGAACAAGAGAAAAAGAGCTCCTCTCTCCCTCTCTCGATCTACTGATTTAGGCTGAAATCAAGTGAGAGAGCTTGTGCTTGAGATCGATTTGAGGGCTTTAAGAATATATATATCTTATTGGAAATATTTATTCGGTGATTGGCATAAATGTCATATTCCCTTCTCTTTCTTACTTGCATTTTATATTGTGGTAGAGTAGCAAGTAGTTTTGTTAGAGTAATTTATATATCTTATTAGCTGTCTTGTTAGTAAGAGTAGAGACATAGCAATTAACGTGCCCTAGAGATAATAATCACTAGAATTGCAATATATGGCTTGCCTAACTTTTAGAGCTAGAGCAAAACCGCTTTTCGCCATTTATTTTATCAATATCTTTTCTCTAGTGTCTTTTGAAGAATTTTTATTAGACTATTCACCACCTCTAACCATTTAGGACCTTATAGCGGGTTGGCTGCCCACTCCGCCGCACAAGAAGCCGCCCGACCATGCCGCCGCAAGACCCAAGAGGGCGCATATGAAGCGAAGCTCTACCGCCGCCGCAACACTCGTGCCGGGGTAAAAGGGCCGCCTCGCTGAGGGAACTTCGGGAAGGGCCTGGCTTGCCGGGTGGGGAGAAGCTCCATGTCCAAGAGGAACGGAAGAGCCATGCGTGGAGACGGAAGAGCTGACAGGATGAAAACGAGCTCGAGCGAACCGAAGCTGGTCACAAGTGGTCACAACCCGCATCTTGAGGCAATATTCCTCGTGGAGGCAACCCAACCCTCCCATCTTCCGTCAAGCGACCCCGCTGAGCGGGTCCGCTCCGACCCGCCGCTTCAGCTCCGCTTCCAACCAAACACGCCCGCCTGTGCTCTTATGAAATTCTGGACAGGGTCTTGAAGGAGGGCGACATAGACGTGATGATTCAAGGAGTCAACCATGCACAAGATTGATGGACGACTTCTATCCAAGGGACGTCGGGCTACCAGCCAACTCCAGATCGATGCTACTGGTGAATATGATGATGAGCAAGCTCCATACTGCTGAGCTTGCTTTTTCGATTTTGGAAACATTCATCTGCTGGCGTCGTGGCGAGATGATGCTTTTGGCAGATCATTACGAAGAAGATTAATTGGGAGGAATAAAAGAGAACATCAGGATCATTTCATCCTATCATTATTATTTTTGACGGTAACATGACGTGAAATCAATTGAGAGATGAAAAAAAATCAAAGGAAATCGTCTCTCATGAGTTCGGAAATTAATTGAGGACTGAGGAGAGAGAGGTGTGTAAATTGAAGAACTGGTGTTGCCATTATAAAGAAGATTGGAGTAGTAAAGACCAGATCAACATCCGACTGGGGCTAGAAATGATCCTGACCAGACGGGCCTGCGCACGGGCACGCGCTGTGAACCGCGACCTGAGCCACTTTCCGGTCCGGCTTCCCCGCGAGACCGCGAGGCAAAGCGCGTTGATTCCTGTTCCTGCACGCTGCGCGCCGATTCCAGCCGGCTGAGGGGTGAGCAATCTGACAGGTGGGGCCGACAAAGTCGACTCGGCTCTACGAGTAAAGATGACAGCGGTTCGGTTCGGTTCGGTGGAACCTCGCGCACCCAAAACCAAAACCCAAACTTTAAAACCAAAACCAAAACCAAACATGTTTTGGTGAAAATTCATCACCAAAACCAAAAACCGATGGATACCCTAAAAACCAAACTGATACCAAAAACCAAAAAAATTGGTGGAAAAAAGAAGTGACAAAGAAAGATAATTACAAAGTACCAAGCGCATGTACATTACATACATAGTTACATACACATATATTATCCAGATTGCCAACAAGTAGTAAAGTACGGGAGCTAAGATGTCCAAATTACCATATAGGCACACACATACGCATATATATTGTCCAGATTTATTTTTTTTAAAAGAAAAAACAACACCACGTGAAGAGGCATTCATGGTGGGCTTTTGATGGCTGCCTAAATTGGGGCCCTAACGGAGCACCACGGGTGAATTTCTGAAAACCGAACCAAAACCAAATATTTTGGGTACCCAAAACCGTAAAACCGGTTGTTGCATTTTCAAAACCAAAACCGCAAAACCGAAAAACCGCGATATCCGAAC
Organism: Hyparrhenia diplandra; assembly: GCA_015847255.1. Lineage (NCBI taxonomy): Eukaryota > Viridiplantae > Streptophyta > Magnoliopsida > Poales > Poaceae > Hyparrhenia > Hyparrhenia diplandra. Next base: position 21,299 of record JADLZK010006078.1, read on the forward strand.
CAAAACCGAACCACTGCCATCTTTATACCTGAGGACCCTCTTTTGACTTTTGAGCTTCGCATTTTCCTATTCATCAAAACCAAAACCCTTCCTCACTCGCGCAGTCACTCCCGTCGTTCTCTCTCCTCCTGCGCCCTCCGTCTCCTCCTCGCCCCAACTCCGCACCGGCACCGCCTCCTCAGTCCTCAGATTGCAGACATTGCAGAAACTTCCTCTACTTCCTCAGCTCGACAGAAACCAATTTCCTCTTCCCTGCGTCTCGGGAGCAGTGGTTTCCGTGTCCTGAGCGGGAGCGGCGGCGGCGGAAGCCGCTTCTCACGCAGGTGACCATGATCTTGCTCTTTTGTCTTTCCTCTTTTTTGTTCACTTTCTTTTTGCTTCCGCGGGGCAATTCCAAGGCACCGAAGCGAAAATATTTGTTTTTTCATCCTGCTCGCCGGGGTTTTCTTACCTTCGTTCGATTGCGGTGCGTGGAATTTTGTTCGCTGCGCTCTGTGTTTAGGTTTTCGTTCCTCTTCCTGCAATGAATAGCTTTTGTGTTGGGAATATTTGTGATCGAATCGATTTTTTTTTTTTGTTTTTATCTTGCTCGGCGGGGTTTCCTTTATCTTCGTTCGATTATGGTGCGTGGAATTCTTGTTCTCACTGCGGCTCTGTTTCTGGGTTTTTTCCCTCTTCGCAATGGATGGCTCTTTGTCTCAGAATTATTTATGATCGAAGCGAAAATATTTTTTTATCCTGCTCGGCGGGGTTTTCTTGCATTCCTTGATTATATTTGTTTTTATCCTTCTCGGCGGGGTTTTCTTTGCATTCCGGGATTATGCGTGGAATTCTTTTGTTCCAGCGGCGCTCTGTTTTTGGGGTTTTCGCCCTCTTCCTGCAAGGGTAGCTCTTCTTTTGGAAATATTTGTGATCGAAGTGAAAATATTTGTTTTCCTTTTATCCTGCTCTTCGTGGTTTCTTTTACTTTCTTTGGATTATGGGTGTGGAATTTTTTTGTCGCTCGGTCTGTTTTGGGGGTTTTCGCCTTGGTTCCTGCAATGGATAACGCTCGTAACATTTGTGATCGAAGTGAAAATATTTGTTTTTTTTTTCATCTTGCTCCGGATTTCTTTACCTTCCGTGCGATTACTGTGCGTGGAATTCTTCGCCCCTTCTCGATAGCATTGAACCGTGTAAACCTTAACTGAATTTAACTTTTGCAACATGTTCTACCTGTTGACCAGGTTTCTCTGTAGTATGGCAGAGACAAGCAAAGGGTCTATGGGAAATGAACTAGCACTGTATTGTGATGCGATCAAGGAAGATGATTCTCAAGAGTGTACAGGTTTCAGGTCTTGTTGTTAAGTGGCGTGAGCAGTAGGCTCACGTTGCATGGCCCTGATATATCAGTTCCTGAGCTCTTGCTGAGGATTAAGAGGGAATTGGGCGATACACACTGGGATGTCAATGGTAAAGTTTATCTCACAGATTTGTTTGACAAAATAATAACGGACAAAATCAAGTTTAGCAACTTCGACACCAAAAATGTCAATATATTAAAAAACTCCATGTAAGCCTATACCCATTTGTTTTGTCATAATAATGTGTTGTGTTTTGAACTTTGACTCATGACATGTCTATTTATTTTTCTAGGATGGAAAGGACAGATCTACCAATATATTTGAGGTGAGTTATTTATGTAATGTTCTTCTACCCTTTAAACTTTATTTACCTATTTTTCATATAAAGTATTGATCACTGTAAACTTCTTTTTAAAATTGATACATGTATCCTATCACGTTAATATATAGTTTTTGCATAATCATACTATCGAGAGTACATGTTTCCTTTTTTCTTTTTTTTTTTTTTGATAAGAGTCAAGATTCTTGTGTTCGTTTTATGTCTCAAGTATTCATGAATCAGCCATATCTTATTTCTTAAAAGGTTTTGCATTATCTGCAGAATATGTGGGATCTTACCCCTCAGACTGATCTGCTTCAGGAGCTTCCAGCAGAATATAGCCCTGAGAGTGCTCTTGCTGATCTTACTGTTAGTTTTCTTATTAGAATACTGTATATTCTGATTTTTGGCTCTTTTCTGATTGTGTCCCGTCCATTTGCCTTTCTCATTCCTTTCCTTACCACAGGATAATGCACTGCAAGCTTTGTGGTCAAATGGCCAAGGAGAAAGAAAGCTCATCAAGTTAGTACCCATGCATTCTGCATCTATTACCATCAAATTACTAGGGTCTAAAAGAATTGATCTCTGATATTTTTTTCCTTTATATGTTCAATAAACTTGTCACTACGCCTATCTACATCCTCTTGTAGTTATTAAGCCTTATTTAGCATGTAATGCTAAAAGAAAAGGCTAATTGATACACTAGTACCACCATCTTAATACAGTTAGAGAAGATGAGTTGAACAGTTAGAAAGAAAGAGTTGAACATTATAAAACCTACTGCTACTACTGCTGGTTGAAGTAGTGTGCAAAGGTTCTCTTAATGTGTTAGGTTAACATATAAAAAGTATTGTGCTGCACTTTGTTTTTAGCTTGTTTTATTTATCCATTGAGTACTCAACATGAAGTGAGTGAGTTGAGTGTCTGTTTTAATGTTGTCCTCCTAGTAAAAAAGTTAATCATCATGATACTCTTTGCTGTCGGTGTTTATGGGAGTTTTGTGACCTTACATTATTCAGAGTTTTGCCCTCAAGATTGCATATAGTTACACTATGCATTTTCTCCACTTTGTCAGTCTTCAAGTTTGTGACCTTTTATTACTTTCTTCTGCAGTGCTAGTATTTATTTTCTTGGGCATATATGTCTTTTGACTGCAGACTTGGTATTGTTACTGAAATTTGAACCTTCTTGTAGGATAACTTTTGACAAAGAAAAGATCGTGATTTTTGACACTGGAAGGGGAATGGATGGTTCTGATGGGAACTGTATCTCTAAATGGTAATGTGGGTAGCTCAATCACCATATAATTTGATTGGTAATTTTCACTTTGTGAACCATGGTGTGAGTTCTACGGTATTGTAAATGAGTGTGCCATTGAATAATATTGGGATACAAGCTCAGGCTTCTAAACAAAAGCTCCAATCTTGAATGGATATCTAGATCACACACTTCTGTTAATTTTTCTCTGCAATTGACATGAATAAGAGCTAATATACATGAGCACATCACTCCTTTTCCTTTATTTGATTCTCAACAGATCTGTGTTTGTTGGAAGTATCCTTGGGAAGAAAAAAGATTTGCTCCTAGTTATGGACATTTTTGTAGTATTCTTCCAAGTTTCAATACATGAAATATACGAACCTCATTAGTACTTGCATTTATGTTTGTTCATACTATTTTTCCCATTTATAATAGTCTGATAAAAATTAATTTCGCATATTGTGCAGGGGAACAATGGGTTCTTCAAAACCATAGAGTATTTCGAAAGAAGGTATTGGCGGAAAGCACCATACCTATTGGTGAGAATACTTCACTGATTGCACTGTTCTATTTATTTCAGTTGCATTGCAAATGTATATGAAAAGTAAGGCTATAATTGTTTGGATAGAATCCTGGCTGTGCAAATGTGCAGATTTGAAGTTGACCAAATGGTTCAAATTGGTGGACAGTAGATTTACATCCATATTTGGTTGTTTGGGTTAGGGTTCTAGAAATCGGAATATGAACAAAAAACAAGATCCTGGCAGCCTCACTGTAGAAAGCAGAATGAGGTTGGAGGAATGACCACACTCCCATTGTTGGGGTTGCTATACTATCCCTGACATGACAATAAATATGGAAGGCACCCCTAGAATGGGTCTGGTGATTCCTCCAGTTTCATTCTGTTTTCTACATATTGCTAAGTGCCCAGGACTATGTCCCTCGCCAACCAAAAAACCCTAGTGAGCCGCCTCCCGCAGCGTGCCCTCCTCCCTCATGCTGCCACCGCCACTTATTCTAACACTCAACCCTAGACTGGACCTATGTTTATCTTTTTTTACCTTTTTTAGTTATTTTTGCTGTAGTGAGGCTTTTCTAGAGTTGTAGCATTGATAATATTTTCTTGTTTCTCTGCTAGTGTGAACTCCACGTGCATTATGTGTGGTGGAACTGTTTTAAGATGATTTTGGCAACTATAAGACAGACATTAGCACGAAATAGGTGCTCCACAACGTCGATCACCTAAGGCACTAGCGATAGAGTCTGATCACAGAGAATCTGCCTTTTTTAATATAGTTAGCGTTTTTTGTTCTTGAACTTCAATCGCCTATTCTAATCATGCCAATTGCCAAGGTCCGTTTTTCACATGAGGATGATTGTTGGTTTACAGCATAAATCTTGTTTTCATAAGATTTTAGAACTGGAACCATGTTGTTTCTCTGTTTCTGCAGCAAGTACTTTGTTCTTGGCCAATATTATGATGGTACAAGTTTGTATTTGCACTGAAAGGTGATCAACAGTTTGTTGTCGTATGCTGGAGTGATAGGAATGTGGACTTGTGGTCATGGTTTATCGCAAATATTGCTACTCAGTTTTATCGATAAGTAGGCCAGATGGAAATAATATGTCTTTCTGTCCAAAATAGAAGTTTGAAAATTTGTAGTGCAAATGTGATAATCTTTTGTAGATTGCGACCATTCTACTACTCTTCAGGTTTGATTTGGGATGTTCATACTGATTGGATTATCGTTAACTATCACTATGATGACTATGTATTTGCTATATTAGCAATGCTTGACCTTATATGCATCAATTTACCAAGTTGTTGTATCTATTTAACCAATTTACAAGATGTTTGATCCGTTGCACCCACCTGTCAAGTTGTTCCCTCAGTCCACCTTTTTAAAACAGGGTATAATATACTTTTTGTTCTCTACATTTCATATTATCCCATTGTTGAAACATGGATGCAGTGCAGTCCTTTGTGGTTATGGTTGTTGTTGGGCTGAGGGGATTGAGGAAGGAGAGGGCAGGTGGCGGCTAGGCTGTAGGGGTGCTAGAACGCCAGCCACAGGGTTTTTGCCCACAGCCTTCCACGGCCGGCAAGAGAGAAGAGAGTTCCTTCTAATCTCTTGCTTGATTCATTCCAACCGCAGCATACATATATTTATCTCCCTAACCACTCAAACCCACTCTAGATCCTAAGAATAGGCAATGGCTAACTCCTTCCTCCGCATAGTGCCTCCTCCGCACACCCCTTTGCCCAGTCCTCCACCGCATGTCTTGGTCATACTCATACCGAGCTGCAACCTTAATAATGACGCTAACGATGACTCCACTAGACACAAAACTAACACTTAAGAACAAATCTTTTACATCTTGGCTTATTTTATTGAATTGAAATAAATTGCGACTTCCTGCAATTCTTTTATTTTTGACTCTTGAAGAAATGGCGACAACCGTCCGCGTGCTGGACCTGCACGTGTAGCCGCCTAGATCCCATGGAGACCATCAGAACGAGAGCGTGCACGGGTACGCTATCCGAATTAGTCACGCACAACGCACAAACGGAGACGCCCCTTGTGATGGCCGGAAGCGTAAAGTTGGGGTGCTAGGCAGTGCGCCCTGCTGGTGACAAAGAGGAAACCGCCCCCTACCGCCGCTGTTGTCAAGTTGGAGTTCGCTGACCGCTGAAACAACACCATGCTTGCACATGAAGACAGAAGCAGACCGGCGCATTGCTGGTGGCCGGCCCCGACGTGGGCGAGGACGCATCCCCTTCGCCGAGGTTGACCACCGCAAGGTCGCTCGCCAGGCATCTGCCGGCTCATCTCTTTGTAGCCGGGCGCCGTGTTAGGAGGCCATAGCCGCAGCCTGCAGCCGCACCGCTGCAGACACATGGCAGCATCCTCCCGCAAACGCCTTCTTCACGAAGCTGTGGCAAGGCTGCTGCTGGGACAACTGGCCGCCACTTGAAGATGGGGCGCCGCTTTGTCGGGCGGCGCTTAGAGGCAGCCAGCCGCTGTTCGGATGCCATCTACGCCCAGAGAAGATGCCTCACAGTGATGCTGTGGAAGGTGACGAACGCAGGACGCTGCAAAGGTGGGGAAGGGACCTGACTGCATCGCCGCGTGGAAAATCACGGGTACGATCGCCGCCGGGGACTGCTGGCATAGGCAGGAAAAGCCACCGGGAGCAAAGGTTGGCAAATCGCCACCGCCGGTGGCCGAGTTCTCCCAACCGCGGCCGACCATCCGCATCGCCATCTCGATGCTGGAGGCTGCAAATGGCAGCCGGATGTTGTTGATCGCAGCCACTTTGAACATGGCCGGGCGCAAATGCTGAGAGCGGTGCTGAAGATGGCTGCAGAGAAGGCGGATATCTACGATGTTATGGTCGTTGGGTTGAGGGGATTGAGGAAGGAGAGAGGGCAGGGTGGCGCTTCGGGCTGGGTAGGGGGCTTAGAACGCCGGTCGTGGGGCTTTGCTAAATCCGTGGCCGGCAAGAGAGAAGGAGTTTCTTCTAATGTCTTGGCCCGATCTCATTCCACCCTCGCATTACATATATTTATCTCCCTTTGTTGGAATATAAGTGAATTGCCCACCTCTCCCCACGCCTTAAGCTTTTGGGTTGAATTGGTTGGTGCATGCAACTCAATATGGTATCAAAGCCGTAGGTCTCGAAGTTCAATCCCGGTTAGCGCAATTAAATAAAATAATTGCTGGTCGCCGCTCCTATTCCACGCTTGAGGCTCGCCTGCCGCTGAGATCTCGCCGAGCCTCGACATGAGGTGGAGTGTTGGAATATAAGTGAATTGTCCACCTCTCCCCATCAGCTTAAGCTTTTGGGTTGAAATGGTTGGTGCATTTAACTCAATATCCCTAACCACTCAAACTCTCCTTCATAAATCCTCTCTTATTTTTATAGATAAAACTCCTAAAGAATTCAATCTGTAGGCAGCTCATTTATTAATTTAATCATCTATCCTCGTACCTACACCAGGCTTTTACATCCCCTAATGATATTTCTTATATATATTGATGCCTTTGTATTTTTATATAAGTTTATTTTCCTTTTCCTGTCATACTAGTTGTTCATGTTGGGTTTCATCTCTAGTGTAACCAACTGGTTTGGACTAAATGGCTTTGTTTTTGTTGTACTTATGTATTGATTTTGTTACATATTTGCAGCCCTACTTTGGCATGTTTGGTTATGGTGGAACTATTGCCTCAATGCATCTTGGAAGGTATGCATTTGTCACATAATCTAGATAGACTTTTTTTTTTATGCTTCATGAGCTTGCTCTACATTCTTTCTGCAACAGAATTGCTGTAGTTTCTAAAAAACCAAGGAATCAAAAGGTGTTTACCTTTTGCACCTTTCAAGGGAAGCCTTGTTGAAAACTCATCATCTAAGAATTCTGAACACACTTTTGGAAGGTTTCTTTTCTCCATTTTTTACTTTTTTGCTATTGTACTTGATGTAAATTGCAAAGTAGATGAGATCAGTACCCACTGATTGCAGACTGCTGGAGGACTTAGGGATCCATCTAAAGAGGAGATTTTGTTGTCACCACATCAAAGTTTTACCCAGGTGAACTACTTTCTGAATGTTCTGGTGTCCCAAAACATTGTCCTCCGTTGAATATGTTCTCCAAAGAAATTGTTGCCATATTTCAGTTTTCAATAGAAAATTCCAATACCAATTTTATAGGATATATGTGCTCACTTGATATTTCATGGAGAAGTACCTTTCTCTATGGGCATTCATCTTCTATCATGCCCTCTTATCTAGTAGAATTGAGTGAACCTTCCTACTTTGATCTAAAATATTTAAACACGTCATGACTGGTTGGTAAAGTATTTTGCCTATTAGTGTACTAGTTATATATACTTCTCCAAGTGTCTCTGGGAACCCGCTTGCACCTTTGTGTTCTATATAAGTTTCAAGCTATGTTTTTTATCGTGGGCTATGAAAATAGCGCCGTGCTTTTTTCGGGCGCTATATTTGCTTATTATTGCCGCTATATAGCCTTTATAGCGGCAGCTACGCCGTAGTAGCGCCACTGCTGCTACCGCTATAGCGCCAATAGCATGGAAATAGCGCACTATAGCGCTAATATAGCTTTAGCGGCGCAATAGCGGGAAATAGCGCTTTAGCGGCGCAATAGCGCAATATAGCTCCAATAGCGCCAATAGCGTGGAAATTGACAATGACGCTATAGCGCCCGCTTATAGCGCTATTTTTATCATGGGTTTCAAGAACTAAATCTTTATTGGAGCTTATGTAGTTTGATAATGTTTCGTCAAGTTGTTCACCTTTTAAACATACTTAGGGGGATGAGAAAATGGATTGATCTCTTGTTAACTTCCATTCTGCAAATGTATAATTCTTCCTGCACTTATGTTTTAATTCACATTCACAGGTTGAGATCTGGCGGATCAAAGGACACTTGGAAGGAGCTAGACTTTTGTGGTTTTTTTGAAGGACATATATTTTCCATACATACAGGTTCTGATGTAAAATCATTCCATCCTGTAATCTAGTGACTTAATAATACCTTTATTTTATCTTGGCAAGGTTAAGTTTGAAGTTTCCATTTTTTGCACTATTTTTGGGAATGAATAGTGTGCTTGTTCTTTTGAATTTATTATGAACTGAAAGATTTTCCATGCCAAGTTTTTCCGTACCAGCAAGATCTATTTTCGTTTAGTTGTTCATAGAATATTAAAACTAAAGCAGTTTTAATATTATATGAACAACTAAACAGTTGACTATGTAGATCTTGCCGCACCAGAAAACTTTTGAATAGCTTGCACACCTTTTGAATAGCTCCTGGAAACTAATCTGTTCAATGAGGGCTTTGTAATTAAATTGAAACAATAATACTCATTTGTGTTTCCCTGACATAATTTGAATGTGCAATGGACTTATACAGTGTGGCTAACCAGGCTTAATTGTGTTTCTCAAGATCCAATTGAAGTAGATCCAAGCTTGAAAATAAGCTTGAGATCTGGTATCCCGATAATCACCTGTTACCAGCCTTACTGGCTTATTGGTGACTCAACTCTTTTTGAAAGTAATGTTTTTTAGAGTTCTTTTTAAAAACAGTATAATTATTACCTTTAGTTCAAAAAAAAAAAACATTACCACTGGTCTCAAAATGTGGCTCGCTGCAAGTTGAATTTCTGAATTCATGATGTTCGATCATCCATCTGACTGCTGTACTGATGCAGTTCACTTTTACATGTTTTTAGTGGTTGACTATCTGTAGAGGGGTTTGGTAATAAGATTTGTTTTTTAACTTGTACAGTATGATGAGGATAATGAATGGAGGATTACAAGGAACCCAGTGGAATTTGAGGTTTGTCTAGCGTTCCTGATAGTGCTACAAGTCTCTGTATCAGACCATTACTGATTAGTTAAATCTGAAAAGAGGAAAGTGCACTAGTGGTCCTTAAACTTGTTCCTCGCATTGTCGGATATGCCCGCGAACTTTTAGTTTGCAGTTTTAGGTCCATGAACTTTGCTAATTAGTTCACTGGAGGTCCAAATCTTCTTATGAATGCAGATGGTGATGGGCCTTCATGACATTGATGTCACGCAATTTTGTCCATTATCTTGCATATCCCGCTTGACCACACATGGCAGAAAAATGAAAAAATAAAAAACAATGGAACCTACATGTAATCCCCTAGAATCATCTTTCTCATTCCTCATGTGCATAGAGGTAGGCATATGCTCATTAAGCATTACATCTTGTGTGGCGAATGCATGATGATCTTGGCCACCCAGAATCTTCTACCCAATTCTCATCAAATGGTCAACATGAAAAGTTGGCATAGTTGCATTTGAACGATCCACATGGCCACACATGTGCAGCTTTTTATGTACCAGTTTATTTTGTTGAAATATGCCTTTTTTGTGGATGTATTTCAGGTCAATGGTGTAAATCTATCAGAGATACAAGAGGGTGAAGTCACAGTAACTAATATGCACTCTTCAAATGGTCCTGATTTCATTTTTTGCACATGACATTTACACAAAAACAGCAGGTAATTTATCCTCTTCCATTAAAACTAGATATGATATTTTTTACCGTCGCTTTTATTCTGTTTTCAAGTTGCATCCACAGCTTCTTGTAAAGCCCATGCGCGTTGAGGTGTGTGTGTATTTTCCAATCATACAGGTATTATAGAATTTAAATGATCTATGAATATGTTGTAGTGCATATCCATAATAACTTTCTGTTCTCCAGGGAAAAGAATCTATAGATTCTATCTTGGAGAAGTTAAGACTTGATGGTTTCGATATAAAAAGAAAATTTCGACAACTTCTCTCGTGTTTCGATTCGACGACTTGACGCTTACTTCCTGACGCTAGATGGGTACACTGTTGAAGACCCACTTTCTAATTTAGTCATGAGTTGTGACGTGTTCTTTCTGCTTTGTTCTTGATTTTTTACATATCTAGTTTGTAAGCCAACATCTGGTGCAAAGCATTCTGTTCTATGACGTGCAATAATGTTTTTGCCTTTGCTAGTCTTGCCTTTCCTTCTACTCTTGTAGCATTGCTTTTGCATTTGCTTATGTTTCTTTGGATTGAAGCATAATGAAATCTTACCATTTTTTCACAAGCTGCTAGTAGTGAATATCTTTTACCTTCTATCATTCTATAATATTTTTTCATACTGAAGCCATCAGTACCAATTTTTGTTGAACTCTGATTTGGATTATTCCATAAAAGTTTTAGCACAATTTTCTTGTAACAAATTAGGTTATCATTTATGGTCAGCCTGCATGCTTATTAGTTATTACAGACTTTGTTGTGGATCGCTTACAACCCATTTGGTTAACTGATTGGCTTGGTGCTATGCCATGACTTCAGTTGAGAGGGAGATGGGGGGGGGGGGGTGCCTTCCCACGGCTAGAGAAACTTACTTGACCCTAAGCAAGCATCCTTATCGATAGACCCATGACATAGCCCAATCCAACCTTTATTCTCTCCCAATCACTCTTGCTAAGCTTCTACATTAGCACCTGATAATGGTGTGCCCAAGATTCCCTTCAATTGGGCGCAAATCTAGCCACTTTCCTGATTTTCTGCCACAACACTACACTACTACATGAGCGGAGGCGCCCTGCGGTGGCGCTTATGCGATGCCTGCCTACCTGTGGACCCCATGCCTTCTCTCAGTCGGATGCCTGCTGGTCCGCGCCCAAGACAGGAAGAGAGGAGACCTTCCTGGGATGGAGAACGATGAGGTGGGGGTGCCCTCCACAACCCCGGTCACCGCAGACTCCCCAGTCCGTCTGGCGTGGGGAACCACATGCTCAAGATCCCGTCGCGCGCAGACGTGGGATCGAGATCCTCCAGCGGTGATACACATTTTGGATGAGCTGCAAAGGGGTGTGGAGCTGAATTAGCTGCAGATCGCACATCTTCCGCACCGCTGACGCGGTAGGAGGCCGCATGTAGCAGCCTGTAGCCGCATACAGTGCTAAAACCTGATGGCTAAGCATCTTACCTGCTGGCTCCATCGTGATGTCTGTCTGCTGCGTTTGATCTGCTGCAACTTCTCACCTCGGGTTGGATCTGCTGGGCACTTGTTATGGTGATGGTGGTGGTGGTTGCAAGTTGTTGGGATTCCAGGGCCTCTAAACGCACGCAGAGAGACGCCACCTGCTAGGCAAGGTCGGTCAGCACCTTATGGCGGTATCCGGCGGTGGCTCATCGAACTGGCATCTCTAATACCAAATGTTATGGCGGCAGCTCGGGTCGAGAGGTAGAGTGGGGGGGGCCAAGGGCCTTGCCCGAGCAAGAGAGAAGGCTTTTCCTTCTAATTCTTTCTTTGATTAGATTGATAGATATCATCTCCTTATATAGAGAGGCTTATGTGACCCTATGCAAAAGTGATCCTTGTCGATAGCCATGACATAGCCCAATCACCTCTTAGTTCTCTCCCCCAATCACCCTTGCTAGTGTTCTATATTAGCACCTGCTAATGGTGCACCTAAGGATTCCCCTCAACTGGACACCGCTCTAGCCACTTTAATGATTTGCTTAAACTTTGTAACTTCAAATCTTGTACAACCCATTTGGTTAACACAATGGCTTGGTAATATAAAATCCAGTACCCATGTCAAGGGAGAATTTCTTTTGCAGAACCTCTCTGTTGCCTGATTTATTCGTAACTTTTTGATAGTGTTGATGAGCCCAATACATTCCACATGTACTAATGTCTGATACTTTCATTATCCTTCAGACCCTGCTGAACCCATTAAGTTTTGGTTTGACTTCGTGGATTTGCTTCTCAAACTCAAATACTATGTCCCGTTCTTGCAGATCCTAAGGAAGATTCATCTGGAAAAATTACTAGTGGGATTAAATTGTTATCTTGATAATGCTAAACTCCATTATATATTTCCAGCACAATACATACCAAATTAGTCAAATAATTCCTCTTTTATATTCAGAGTGAAATTATTTTGTGTGGATGTAGGCAGACTTACTGCAGAGATGAAACTCAGACCCGCAAACCAGATTAATTTAAGGGCCAGACAGACGTCATTTTTTATTTTCATCTCTTGACCAAATTATTTATTCACTGTAGGGTCCTCTTCCATTTATGGAAACTAAACAAAGAAGAGGCCAAAAGGTTGAGTTGTTTAGGCGATGCTGCAAGAGGGTGAAATGCTTTGTAGGTAAGCTCAATATATACTGCTTGTACTTGTTACCAGACCAAAAAGTTTCCCAAGGTGGTACTTGGATAGTTTTTGAAATTGGTTTTACCACAACCAGTGTTAGCTGAAAACCAGGAAAATTCATTTCGATTTTACAAATTCATCTACCTTCAATGTTTGGTTTTATATATTTTACTACTTGTATGTTTGCAATCAACAAACTTACACGACCCACACTTGAAAGCTGGTTTTGTAGATCCCCATGTTATGTTGTTGCATGCTTGTTTTAGTAGATCCAACGTGTCGGTTGTTTTGGCAGTATGGATATTATTGTTTTAAGACCAGGATGAACCTCAAGCTCATAGTAGTGACAATTATCATGCTGGCTGTCTCGAACTATAAGCACCTCCTGCTAGACAACGAGGTACATGACATATTGTCTCTAACTTCCACTAAGAGCTGTGTTGGTGAGCCTGGTGAACAGTATCAGAATGCTGTGTGATTGCCTGCATTGAAGTAACTTATGTACGTACAAGTTAGATTGCACAGCGACTCGGTCCACATGTAGAGGTGGGGGGGATGACACATTGATTTAGCATGTTGGTACTCTGGTTTGAGTGTCATTTGCCATTGCAGCATCAACATATAGCTCATGGTTGCACAATTAGCTTGAGGACCACTTTTATGTATGCGTATTGTGCTCAGCGTGGAGATTGATGTAGTGGCAACTAGCCAACACAATTTGATGCTATGTGTCACTGGCCTAGCCTGGTTTGCTTTGTGTCGAGTTAACACTCACTGCTGCTACCAGGATTAATGGGCAAGCGCAAGTATGAAATTAAAAGGAGTGACAGTCATTCTCATCTGTTATATGTTTGACCGCTACCAAACATAAGGTCATTAAAAGCTGGCTTAATATCTAGGATCGAACAAGCATTATCTACCCGTTTTGAAAGTATAACTACAAAATGTAAAAAGCATTTTTTTCTCTAAAAATCTACTGTGTTTTCTGAAAACTATTCGTGACCCATCTGATCCAAACAGCTATCAAATTTTATTATTTAATTGCATGCATTATTTATTCTTTTTGGTTTATCTGTTTTTGCAGAAACAGATGCAGGGTTTTATCCAACACTGTCAAAGGTGAATTGCCATATTTCAGTTCTTATCTGCTTTGTTACACTTTTTCTACTTTCCTTTTTTCATTTCCTATGTTACCAGGATGTACGAAAGAATTGTTGCCTTTACTGGAGCTAGGCTGCTTTTGTAGACCAAACATATAAAACATATATGTAAAGGAAAACTCCTGGGCACACTAATTTGAATGTGTTTACTGTTTAGAAGTTAGAACAGTACATGCATACTAAAATAATCTATCGCTGTAAAAACCTATTTGTTCTACAGTGTTAAATATTTGAATCAAATGTTCTGTTTTTCATACACTCATCCGGATGTTCACAAAGTTATTTGTCAAAGCAGAACTTATTTAACTGCATATGTTGGAGTAGAGCATCACTTGTTTGGCATGAGGTAAAATTACATATTTTGTTTGAACTTTGAACCAAGCAATATAATATAACATATGTGTTCCAAGTGGAGCTTGACGTCCGTCTTATGAAAAGGAAAAGGCCAATCATCTGTCTGTCTATTAAGTGTGTCAAATTGCTACAATGAAATATTTCTACTGAACTACTGTTTTCAGAAAGGACATATTTTGCAGAGTGTATGTGTATTTCAGTGATATTTAATTATTTATGGTACTCAACAGTTACCACATTGATTCGCATTCTATGAGTTAGGCACTTGTTCCATAGATATGCACACAACAATGCTATGTTACTAACTGTATTTATGTTAAATTTGCAGACTGACTTGGCACAACACAATCATTTTACAAAGGCACTTCGTAATTGGGGTAGCAATTACTTGAACAGTAGCTCAGGTTTTGTTCTTCATCGACCCATCTGATTTACTTCACCAGTCGCCTTCTAACAATGCATTTCCTTACTAAATTCACATTTAATTATTCTAATACTTGTGGTGGTCAAAAATTTTTCTAACTAGCTGAGGAGGTTGATATTGAAGCACATGGTAAAGATGGAAAATTACTAAGTTATAAACAGTTGGAGAAACATTATTATGATTGGATCATGAAAATGCATGAAAAGTATGATGTGGAAATGGATGGTGGAGATGATGAACCCATCCTTATTATCAATCAAGTTGCAAGGAGCGACTTGGAATATCAATGATGGTGAGGGGTTATGGATGCCATACCATTGCGCTTATTCAACTAACTTATCATTAAATCCAGTAACATCATCTTTTTATTACAATCCTGCTGTTGCAGTCATAAGAGTTCATACGTCAATTAGCAGAAGAGGGAAAACATGGAGGAGAGGAGATCATCTTAAAATACCTAAGGGAGCAACTGGAAAGTTGAAAGCTAATCGCTGTGCATTGAAAAATTCTTTGTTTACCACTTTAGAGTACATTATTGTTGAGGGACTGCAAGGAGACATTTGTGGTGAGTCACTCATGCTCTACTGTGAATCCTGTATCCTCATTATCCAAGAGGTTAGTGTATCTTCCATTTCTAATGCGTAGATGTCTTATTCACAGGTGAAGCCCGCCTTATATGCAGGTCTTTTTTATCCCGTTTATTATAGTGACCTATTTACTTCACTCTTATGTTTCAGAAAAAAAAAATACTTCCCTCTTCCTGTTGTTTTTTGTAAAGGTAAAGTTTTGTAAAATTTCAGGCCTATTGAGTACCCTGATGTGAAAGGATGCTATATTATTGAAGCTAAAGACAAAAGTCCCACTATCTTTATCGAAGAATCATTCTCCTTTCCTGTCAGCATTATAGATGATAAAATGGTAACATTTTTGTAAAATGCATGCAAATTTCTGGGCGTTTGCTGTTTGTTTAATTGCTATATATACTTGCAGTGCGAAATAATGGATGATGGTTCTTGGAATCAAATGATGAAAAAGAGAAAGGAGAAGGCTCCTGCATCAATAGAAGTTATAAGAAATGTTCATGGACTAGGAGGGGTCAGTAATTCAATAGACTTGCACTCATGTCTTTAAACCGTGTTTGTTTACGTGCTGTTTTCCTTTGTGTGTACTTACTACTTTGACAGGATCTACCATACGAAGATGTCATGGCTGGTTATCAACCTCCACATGAGATCATAGCTGTTTTGCGACCAGGAAATTATAAGCCTAGCTCCACTGGTCTTCCTGATCAGAAGTATATTGTGAAGGATGACGAGCTGGAGATGGTAATGGAGGTTGGATATTTGACAAGTGAAGGCCATTCTTCAAAATTAATACATAAAAGTGTGAAGCCCTCATCACATAATGACATAGATGGCCTCTATGTATTTTCATTGAGGGAAGATTCACTTATCTGTAGAAAATCTGAGTTTACCAGTTTATTTTTTTCTGTGGTAAGTATACTACTGTTTAATTTTTTTATTTTTTGCGAGGAAGTATACTACTGTTTAAATATGGGATTAGCTGCAAAAAAACATGTGTTCTAAATCTTATGCTGTATGTTCTTCTTGGCAGAATTGCAGAGATTCAAGTGTCATCCATCATGAGACTACTTTAACAGTTTGTCCAGACACAGACTCTAGGCAATTTATTTTAAGTGTTGCTGACTTTTCCACTGACAAAACTCCAGTGGACATAAGGTTCGCTCCAGGAAGCATGTGTATTTGCTTTTATCTCGTGGACATTAAATCAGATGCTATTCTGTTTCCTTATTCTAATTCCTTAATATCGAAGATTAGATACTTAGTTAACTACTCCCTCTGCTGTAAATAGAATGACGCTATGCGATGCATGCTGGTCGATGATATGGCTTGGAATCTGGGCACTCTATTGATGAACTGGAAGGTGACTACAATTGCTGCATTAACTGGAATAGCAGCAGTAGAAGGAGATCGCCCACCCTGGGAGGCTCTAATTGCCTAACTCTACTGCTCATCCTCTCAATCAGCCCGCCCTTAGTTATATTCCCCTAATGGCTGGCTGTGCACTACCGTGCATTCACAATCTGCTGACAAAATCTCCTATTCCTACTCTCCAGATCCTAACTTGGCTGGGTGTGCACTAACAACCTGATGACCAAATCTCGTATTCCTAGTGTCCTGTTCCCATCTTGTTGCTGCATCCCAGAATTAGCCACGGGTGGTTGCTGGCACCTTCTTTCTTTAGTGTACTGCTTTCCAATGAAAGGGGGATCCACAACAGTCAAACTTTCTAGTTTTATAGAAAATATTGACAGCATTTATATCACTAGATAAATTTATTATGAGAATATATTCCACAGTTTATCTAATCTAATGATACTAATTCGGCACTGTGAATATTGATATTCTTTTACATATAATAATTGGTCAAAGTTAAAAATGACTTACTTCGGGAAATGAGAATGACATTATTTGTGGGACGGAGAGAGTATGCTCTTGTTGATTGATTTAATGTTCAGTCAACTAAATTACTCTGCACATTCTCATATGCTCTCATGTGATTTGACCGTTACCAAGATTTTCTTTACATCTTCATGCTGAATAATTTGCTTTGCACAGAAGTCTGCAACTGCAGACAGATCTTTAGTCAAGGCTGCAGCTTGGTGACTAGGTGTGTGAAAACTGCAGACATTGAACAACAGCAAAGCTGTAGTGGGAACACTAGACTAGAAGTAGTGTGGACACATAATTTTTTTTTTTGAATAAGGTGGACACATAATTTTGGTATGCCATTGTGTCCCTTAGCTAATAAGTATTGCAAGCTTATCCTACTACCAGGAAAGTAGACTTAGACTAGACTAAGCATACCTTGCTGGTTTCAGTTCACACACAAACTGAACCACTCCTCTATGTATAAATATGTATCCATGGTAATGAAATTTCTCAGTTCAGTTAGCCACAACCAAAAGGAGCAGAGCTTTGGCTAACACTGGTGCTTGTGTTGTGTGTGAGCTGAGCTCAACCCCTTGTACCTCTAGCCATAGTGAGTGTGTGTGTTGGTGAGCTTGCTGCTCACCTGTGCAGGTCAGCAAGGGACCAACACTTCATTCGTACAAAAGAAAATGCTTCATGATGCACTTGAAGTCCTGAATTGCTAGGGTGTCCGTACAGCTCTCTCATCCTTAATATATAATGCCATTTATTTGTTAAGGTATAATATAGTCAAAGTGCATTAGGGTAATCTCCTAGGGTTTTACTAAGTCTCCCTTGTACTCTATATATTCTCCCCCTTTGACTATATTATACCTTAACATTATTACCATTAGGCCCTAATACGGACTCAATAGACTCTGTACTCTAGCACTCTCTCAATTTTGCCAAAAATGTCAATGAATGCCAATTGTCAAATTCTACACAAAACTCTTGATGTTGCTTCATTTGTTATGTCTATTCGTGCTATAGTTACTCTTTGCCTTTCCAGTTTGATAAGAATAAAATATTACAGGCTTGGGTGTCCAATTAGATGTCTTTCTGTTAAAAACCGTGACAAGTATGGAAACAAAATTCCTTTCCTCGATACATCTGGCGTTATCGCAACTATACTTGATGGTGATGATGTTCTTGAACAAGTTGATAATATTGAGGTGGAACTCTCGTCAGATTCATTAACTTTGAATATCATGGTATGCCTTATGAACATTCTTTTTACAATATTGATAATATTTGGTAATTTTAATGTTTCGTTGTTAATTATATTTGATGTCACACTGGGCATGAAGGATTTTCAGTTCAAAACCAACAATTTGGATCTGCTACGGCCAAAGTATGAAGCGAAGTTGAAGATTTCTTCATCTTCTGATGAGTTTTCTTGTATATGTCCATGTGAAGGTTAGATAGCAAGCTCGTTTATCTTATCTTTTACAATTTTATAGTTACATTTATCTATATTTCATGGGGATTTTTCATATTGTTGATTAAGTACCAAGTCTTGTTCTCACTCAGAGTTAACATTTCTGTGCAGTTAAACCAGGCCATCCATCAACCATTAATATCGACATGTCCCTTTTTCCAGAAATGAATTTAACTCCTGGAAGACTGATTGATGATGTATTTCTGGAGGTACGTGATTATGATGACAACTTGTACACCAATATTTTACTTAAACATGCATAATTGGTTATATTTTTTGAAGGCATACACAATTGGTTATTTTGCTGATGACTAGTAAGGGATCCATATTGTGGACTCCTTAGGTGCCATTATAGGCGCAGGGTGAGGAGGGCCATGACCAGCAGTGGCTAAGGTGCCGTATTTAGGAAATAAGGAATAATTAGGGAGGATTTTAGGATCTCAACTAGATTTTGTTAGACAATGCACCTGGACTATAAGGGAGGCACTGAAGGAATGTAATCGAGCTTATGGAAAAAGAATAGCACCTCCCGTGTGGGTGGTGTTCCTCTTCAACTGTGGCTTTGCGTGCTTCAGCCGCCGCTGCTGGCGATTTCCCGAGTGCACTTTTGCTCACTGTCCCCTACATTCCATTTCTCAGTCCCAGCTGCTACTCGGATCCGCTCTCCATTGCCCTAGACGCCAACGCCATAAAAATTTGGATTGGAGCCAGGTTTTGCTTCAACATTTCATACCAATCCGCCCTTCACACTACATCGTTTGAGGTCGTCTATGGCAGACCGCCTCCAGCTCTGATGTCTTACATGCCGGGCGTGGTCCGTGTGGCTGCTGTTGATCGCCAACTCCTAGATCGTGATGTCTTCCTAGCTAAGATTCGGGAGCGTCTCGTCTTGGCTCAGGGGAGCACCAGGACCAGAAACGTCGCCATGTGGAGTTTGCTGTTCGTGACTGGGTGCTGCTATGCCTGCAGCAGTGCACGGTGGTGGGATCATGGCTGCCTCCCCCTCCAAGCTTGGGCTGCGCTACTTGGGCCCTATCAGGTCGTTAAGCGGCTTGGCGCGGTCGCTTATCGTCTGCAGCAACCACCAAAGGCGTGCATCTATGATGTCTTCCGCGTTGTCTTGCTGGAGAAGCATGGAGGTGACCTGCATGCTTCAATCACGCCGTTACCAGCCATTCTTCATGTCGTGGGAAGGCTGTTTGTTGGGGAGTGGGAAGGCTGTACTGCTACTGATGCCACTTGGGCACGGACGAGCTGTTTGTTGGGGGAGGAGGGAAATGTTGTGGACTCCTAGGTCGCCACTCGCTACTATAGCGCAGGGTGAGGAGGGCCACGGCCAGCAGTGGCTAAGGGGCCTTATTTAGGAAATAAGGAATAATTAGGGAGGATTTTTAGGATCTCAACTAGATTTTGTTAGATAGTGCACCTGGACTATAAGGGAGACACTGAAGGAATGTAATCGAGCTTATCGAAGAAGAATAGAACCTTACGTGTGGGTGGGGTTCCATCTTCGACGGTGACCGCGTGCGCTTCAGCCGCTGCTGCCGGCGATTTCACCGCAGCATTGCCTTGCTATCCCCTTCGATCCGTCCCAACTGCTACTCTGATCCCTCTCCGTTCCCCTAGACGCCCACGCCGTAACAATCCAACATAGCTATTAGAAATCCTTATGAACCACCATAACTTATTGAGTATTAATTGCATCGTATTTTAATATAGGAATTTAGGTCTTGACATTGCATTGATGTACCAAAAGATTAATTCTCTTTTCATTCAAACAAGAAAATAGAAGGTAGTTTTTTTGTGATGGGCAAGAAAAGTGTTTCAGAGGAACAAACTACACTTAAATGCTTGCTTTTCAGTGGTAGTCATTTTCTTGACCTTTGTTGGCTACTGATTTGTACAATAAAAAATGTTTAAAATTTGGAACCCTGAATAGTGGGAACTATGAATAGTGATTCGACAATGCAATAGTTATGTATTACTGTACATCTGAAATTTGGGGCTGTATAAAGTGTAATATTAATATTAATTCTGGTTCAGTAACTCCTCGCTTGGTGTTTGTTTATCTTAGACCCTGAATCCACTTGATGTGGCAGGTGTTCGATCAATTCGGCAATCATGTTCAAGAAGGAACAAAACTCAGTGTCCATGTTGACGGAATGTGTTTTTCTAGACAAACAATGCTCTGTTCAGAAGGTAATTGTTTCATATATAATGTATGATAATCCAGAAGTATCCAGTGCACGGCAACAGGGCCTGAATATGTGTTAGTCATATATCATATTTACGTATGGTTACGATTCATCTTTCATTTTTTTAAAGTACAATGATGTTTTCAACAGGTCGACGCAATGCGTCAATGCCAAGATACTAAATGTTCAAAATTAAACATATTAATGCATTATGACCTTAGATTTTTTTTACCTTTATTTTGATTAACCACATTACTTCTAGTATTGTTTACTGGTCTTCCTTGAGCATAACCGAAAGTACTGACCCGGCCAAGCCAGAAAGAGTTGATCTATGCCCAATGATCCATGCAGAAGCCTGCAAAGATAAATTGCAGATTGGATCTCTTTGTTTAAACTTCATAGAAATAGGGACATGCAATCCGATAGCTAGTGGCACAGTAGTTGATCTGGTTTTGTGTTTTCTTTTTCAACTCAACTGCATTTATACAGAAGGAACATTTCATTCATGACAAAATGAAGGAAAATCATTATAGTTCGTTGCACAGCACTTGAACCTTAAAGTGCTCAGGTATAGTTAGAAGAAGAAATCCATTCCACTGGATGTTACTATTCAGATAGTTTTGGACCCTCATCGAGCGACACACGCCTCCGTCGCCGCCCACGCGCGGGCTGCGGCTCGGGGCGAAACCCTAGCCACCGCCGCCGCCGCCGCCCGCCTCCCCCACAGCTCTGCCTCGCCGCCGCCCTGAGCGTGCAGCCCGGGAAGCCGGCGTGGCACACAAGGAAGGTGGCGGCGGGGCGTTTTCGCAAGCAAGCTTCGGCGCGAGGGAGGAGGCGCGAAACCCGGAAGTGGCGGCGCTGGTCCGCGGCGGCTCCAGCTCCTCTTGGCGAATCCGGCCACTCCGGCTCTCCCCCTCCCTTCTCCTTCGCCTTCGGCGCGGTGGGGCGTCGGGACCTCCTCTTCACGGCATGGCAACCTTTCCTCCACCGGTGGTGCTCGACGCCCCTTCCCCGTGCCCTCCGCCTGGGGCTGGGTGCTTGGTGGGCGACGGCGGCTCCTCTAGCCAGCCGGCGCACCCTCGCAACTGCCCGGCCCTCCACGCTTCGGATCTGCGCACCTCGAGCTGCACGCGGTGGCGGCGGTCGGGCATGGCGGCATAGCCCGGGCTACCGGCAGCCCAGCGTGCCGGTACGGACCGTCCACCGCGATGCAAAAGACGAGCCGGTGCGGGCGATGGCAGGAGTGATGGGGCGGGGCGTGCAGTTCGGCCGCGGGCTTGTGTCGGCGGTGGGGCGTCGCGTCTCTACTACCCTCTCGCCCTCGGCTCCTTCGGCAACCTCGGGCGCCGGCGTTCGTGGCTGGCCACCCCCTTCTGACGTTGGGGTTTGTTTGCGAGGTTTGGTCTCCTAGTCTATTTTGATGAACTTTGGTCCACGAGGCGAAAGCTGTGCAAGACCTGTCTATGCGATTGATCACGACACCATTGGCGCCGTTCACCTCCTTGGGGCGTCAATTTTTCCCAACTCGTGACGAAGTCCTGTCGATCTCCTCTGGCGAAAGCCTAGCTCTGGTTTACTAGAGCCAGTGGCGGCGACGTCGTTGGCGCCGTAACCCTCTTGAGGGCGCCAGCGTGGAAGAGTAGAGTCCAGCTCTCGTGCCGTGGTCTTGTGTTCTCCTATGTGCTCTCCCCTTGTTGTTTTCTCTCGAGTAAGTCTAGCCTTAGTTATTGGGCGTCGCCGACATCGACGTGTCCTCTGTTGGCGCCGCTGCTCCGTCGGCGGTCTCCTTGGTGGTGCCGGAATATTAAATGTCGGGTGGTGTTTCCACCGCTGCCGCCATTCCTCCACGGATTCCTCCCGTTCCGGGCGTTGGATGGTGGTATGTAGGCCCGGATGTGCTGGAGGATGTCGCCACCAGTTTGGGAGGTCGTCGTGTCCGCTGATCCTACGCTTGCGTGCTGCTGTCACTCTTAGTTCCCATTCCACCCCGTGGAGCGGCGTTGCTACGAGGAGTGGTGGAGGGCACTACGACCATGGTGAAAGCGGCAAGTATGCAACTGCTTTCGGGGGCCGATCGGTGTTGGGAGGGCGTCTTGTGGCCTTGTCCGAGTTCTCTCGATGGTGCTAAGTTTTCTCTTTCTCTTGTTGTATCGTGGGGCCAGCCACCTCTCTCTCTCTCCCTCCAATCTTTGGAGAGCTTGGCGTTGTTGTTGTTCTTTCTTCTCCCCTTTCGTGTTTTGGCACTTTTCGCCCTTGTGCTTGGGCGTGCCGTTGTAAACCGATGTGTAATCTTTGTATCCGGTCATTTTGGGCCAATATATAAAAAATTCAGGTGGGAAACCCCCCCCCCCGTGAAAATTCAAAAAAAAAAA
Organism: Hyparrhenia diplandra; assembly: GCA_015847255.1. NCBI lineage: Eukaryota > Viridiplantae > Streptophyta > Magnoliopsida > Poales > Poaceae > Hyparrhenia > Hyparrhenia diplandra. The sequence continues at coordinate 44,363 of JADLZK010006078.1, forward strand.
AAAAAAAACTATGTCTCTGCATTAAAAGTTTGAAACATGATAGTTCACTGTCTCCCCATCAAATTGAATTTGAAGGAGGAGGAGGCCTGGGTGAAGGAGAAAGTTTGGATCGGTTTGCATATATGCCATGTGGGGGTTGCGGGTATTTTTCCATGGTGACAACTAATGCAGTATAAATATTGATCACAGTTTAATGGTGTTTTTTACTGGATGACAGATGAACTTTACTGTGTGCTTGACGTAATTTGATATGTTAGAGATAAAGTTACATTAACTGATCCCCTGTTTCACACTCATGTTTTGACCAGCATGGAATCCATTATGTTGATTAATAGTTGTGCAGTTATGCATCTACCAACATGTATACTGAAGATAGAATTTTCGGGTAAATGGTGCGGGTGTTATTGACCTTTGTGGAAAACTAAGAGTTGATGGGGGCTTTGGTTCAGAAGGTCGGTTGTTTTGCATTATGCTTATGCCAGCATTTTATACCAAGTTTTGATTCTTTTTTTATTGTGTTTTGTCAAGAGCGTCGAACCCTTGACTCGCCGGGCCTCGGCTACGTAGTTCGTAGCCCTCGGCCGTCTTCTCCGGTGGGGTTATTCCTCCCAACCGCAGGCTTAAGAGAGAGAGAGGTAGGAGATAACTTGATTCTTGATTAATTCGAATAGTGCTGAGTACATGGGAATATAAGGCCAGCGGCCAACACAAATGGAGCAAGCTCCTTAATTCTCTAGCTTTGTCAAATTGCTACCTTCCTAAACTTAGCCACTTGCTATTCGTGGCTGACCAGCGCCCCATCTTGTTGCTGCATGCCCGGGCGTGCTCTGTGGGTCGCGGTTACGCTGCCCGCCGGACATCGCGTAGCGCTGCGCCTTGTGTACGACTTACCGTACATGACATCTCCCCCGGCCTCGAAAGCCAGCTCGTCCTCGAGCTGGAAAGCTGGGAAGCTGGCCTTGAAGTCCTCGAAATCCTCCCAGGTTGCAGACGTCGCTTGTTCACCTTGCCTTTGGACGGAACTTGTTTAACGCCGCGAGCTAGGCGACCCGCCGGGACACGGGCAGGTGCAGATACCGCCGCGCCATGGAGTGTGGCCGGCAGCCAGGTGTGGTTCGGTCGGTGGGCGCCCCCACGAACTTCTTTAGGACGCCCACATGGAAGACGTCGTGAATTCCGGGGCGCCGGGTGGGGGAGCTGCGGGCGTACGCCGCGTCGTTGATGACCTCCTCGACGCCGATAGGGGCCGGCGTGAGCGGGGCTTCAGCTTGCCGGTTGGTGAACGTGGCGAGTTGCCGATGGCCGTTGACGGAGACGGAGAAGAGCCCAGTCACCAACTTGGTAGAGGACCTGCCTGTGATGCAGATCGTAGGCGCGTTTCTGGGACTCTTGTGCTTGATGGAGACGGTAGCGGACGTCGTCGAGGAAGGCGGCCCGTTCCTCCATCTCCTGCGCCACCGCGGGCACGCGCGCGTCACCCGGCTCGTAGGACCGGATGGTCGGTGGATCGCGGCCGTAGACCACCCGGAATGGCGTCTCGCGGAGCGAGGACTGGTAGGCTGTGTTGTAAAGTGTACTCGGCCCACGGAAGCCACCGGAGCCACCGCCGGTCGTCGCCCGGTGAAGCGGCGAAGGTACATAGCGATGACGCGGTTATGCCTCCGACCGGCCGTCGTTTGCGGGTGGAAGGTGGAGGACATGAACAACTTGGTGCTTGTAAGCGCCATCAGCTCCGTCGAGAAGGCCGACGTGAAGGCGGGGTCGCGGTCCGAGACGATGGACTGCGGAACGCCGCGGAAGTCGCACCACCTCGGCGAAGAACGCTTTGCGCCACCGACTCCGCCGGTATGCGGGTGCGCCCGGTATGAAGTGGCAATATTTCTTTGAAGCGGTCGGCGACGGTGAGGATGACCGTCTTGCCTTGGCGCAGGCGAGCTCGATGAAGTCGATGCCGATGTCCGACCACACCCCCGATGGGACCGGCAGGGGCTGTAGAAGACCAGCCGGCCGCAGGTGATCGGACTTGTACTTTTGGCATGTGCCGCACGCCTTGACGAAGTCCTGCACAACACGACGCATGTTGGGAAAATGGAAATCGCGCCTCAGTCGATGCAGGGTGCGGTGGACGCCTTCGTGGCCATCATCGTGAACAGCGGCCACGATCTCCTGCAGCAGCGGTGAAGTGGCCGGGATGTAGAGGCGCCCCTCCATGGCGACCATCCCACCCACGATGGACCACGGTGCTGCGCGCGTGCCGGCGCGGATCTCCTCGTAGATGGCGACGAGGGCCGGATCAGTAGCTTGTGCTTGCCGCAGGCGTTCGACGAAGTCGAAGCGGGGCGCTGAAATTGCCATCAGCGCGCCCTCCTCGGTGTCCCTCCTGGACAGCGCGTCGGCGACGGTATTCGTGGCGCCCGAGCGGTACTCAACCTCAAAGTCGAAGCCCAGGAGCTTGCCAACCCAATGGTGTTGGGGAATCGTGGCCAGCCGCTGGTCGAGGAGGTACTTGAGACTGAAATGATCAGTCTTGACGATGAAGTGCCGTCCCCCACAGGGTACGGCCTCAACGCCACGGACGGCCTGGACCGGGCCCGATGAGTTCGCTCGTAGGGCGGCGAGCGCGATGTCGGGGCGCGATCGGCCGGCTGAAGAAGGCGACCGGGTGCCCCTCCTGGACAAGCACCGCACCGAAGCCTGTGGAGGATGCGTCGCACTCCACCACGAACAGCTTGCCGAAGTCCGGCATGGCGAGGACTGGAGCGGACGACACGGCTGCCTTGAGCGCCGTAAAGGCAGCCATGGCCGCGTCATCCCAGGCGAAGCCATCCTTCTTGAGGAGGGCCGTCAAGGGGGCAGCTACCGTGCCGTAGTTGTGGACGAAGCGGCGGTAGTACCCGGCGAGGCCGAGGAACCCCCGAACGGCCCGGACAGAGCGAGGCGGCGGCCAGTCGTGAATGGCAGCCACCTTGGCCGGGTCCATGGCCACCCCTGTGGCAGAGATGACGTGGCCGAGGTAGGCGACCGATGGCGCGCCGAATGAGCACTTCGAGCGCTTGATGAACAGCTGATGGCGCTGCAGCTCGTCGAGGACGGCCCGGAGATGACGAAGATGATCGGCCCATGTTTTGCTGTAGATTAATATGTCATCAAAAAATACCAGGACGAAACGTCGGAGGAACGGCCGGAGCACGTCATTCATCAGCGCCTGGAACGTGGCGGGGGCGTTGCAGAGCCCGAACGCCATCACGAGGAACTCGTACAAGCCGTCGTGGGTGCGGAACGCGGTCTTGTGCACGTCCTCCGGCCGCATCCGCACCTGGTGGTAGCCCGACCGTAGATCAAGCTTGGTGAAGAATTTGGCGCCGTGGAGCTCGTCGAGAAGCTCCTCCACCACCGGGATCGGGAACGCGTCCTTGATGGTGAGGGCGTTCAGGGCTCTATAATCGACGCAGAAGCGCCACGACCCATCGGGCTTCTTGACCAGGAGAACCGGCGACGAGAACGGGGAGTCGCTGCGACGCACGATCCCCTGGTCAATCATGGCTGTGCACTGCCGCTCCAGCTTGTCCTTGTGGGCAGCCGGGTAGCGATACGGCCGGACAGCCACCGGCGGCGCGTCGGGCTTGAGGAGGATGCGATGATCGTGGGCGCGCTTGGGGGGCAAGCCCGTCGGAGCTGCGAAGAGCCCCCCGAACGAGTCCAGGAGGGCCTCCTCAGTGCCCCCCCGGTTGTGGCGCGCGCCGCCGGCTCCTTGGTGCTGGGGTGTGCCGGCCCCGGGAGATGGCGCGCGGCGGCTGGAACGTCATGCGGCGGCGCGAGGTCCCCACGATCGGTCCCAAGGCTCCGAGCCAGCGCGTGCCGAGGGCGGCGTCGTACCGGCCAATGGCATGACGAAGAGATCAGCCGGGTAGGGTTCGCCCTCGACGCGGAGCGGCGCTTGTTTGCGAAGGACGCCGGCCGTGGTGATCCGTCGCCGTTGGCCACCATGGCCGTGGCGTGGTCGGCGCTGGATGGGAGGCCCGGCGGTGCGCTGCCGTCGCGGAGATGAAATTGTGGGTGCTCCCCGAATCGAGCAGCGCCACCAGGAGACCGGGCGAGGGTGACGGCGATGCATGGTGGCGGCCGGCGCGACCCCGCCACGGCCCGTAGGGAGAAACAGGGAGCCGGTGTCGGCCCCCCTGTTCCGCCGTCCCTCGGCCTCATTTATCTCCACGCCATCCCACGAAGAAGATGCGCCTGCAAAAACGGTTGTGGCCACGGAATACTTCGTTACGGTTAAAACACGGGCCTTGGCGGCGCCGTCCGCCATCTCCCTCGGGAGACGGCGCCGAGCCCTCGCCACGACCGGTCTTTGCACCCACCGCGGCAGCGGCGCCAGAGGGCCGGTGGCGCCGGAAGCGCACAGGGGGCGCGGGCGCGGTGGTGGTGGTGGTAGGAGGCCGCGCGCCCTTGGCAGCGGCGCCCGGTCTTGGCGAGTTCCATCTCGCTCCACTGCCGCCCGGGCTCATAGCGGCATTGAGGGTGCCGGGGTTGAGGATCCGCACCGCGTGGCTGGCGGCGGGGCAGCAGCCCGCGGTGTAGAGTTGACGCGCGTTGCTCCTCTTCGATCCGGCCGCGCGGGGTAGGAGCTCCTGGAATCGGTTGGAGTACTCCTCGACCGTGCCGGTGCGGCGACACTCGGTGAGCTCGAAGAACGGCGCGGATCGGAGGGCCGGCCCGAAACGCAGGTTGATCAGCTCCTTGAATCGGCGCCACGACGGGGTGCCCTCGTCTTCCTGGAGTTGTATGTACCAATGTTGTGCGATGCCCTCGAGGTTGTACGAGGCCATCCACACTTGCTCCTCCGCCAACGTACGCTGTTGTCGAAAATACGACTCACATTTGTTGATGAAGAGGAGGGGATCGGTCTTGCCATCAAACCGCGGAAAGTCCCACTTCTGGAACTTCGGCGGGCGATCGATGTCGCGAGGACGCTCGGGCTGGGCGCCGTTGGAGGACGATGATTCGGACTTCTCCTTCAGCCGGTTGATGTCGGCCTGCATGGCCTTCATCATCTCGGCGGCGTCGGCTAAAGTGGGTTCGCCATGTTGATGGAGGGGATGAACTGTTGGTGGATGCGGCTGGGGATGGTGGTGTGGTGGGTGGATCGGTGGGCAGTGCTGAGTTAGGCGAAGATCGCCGGACTCGTGATACCAAGCTGTCAAGAGCGTCGAACCCTTGACTCGCCGGGCCTCGGCTACGTAGTTCGTAGCCCTCGGCCGTCTTCTCCGGTGGGGTTATTCCTCCCAACCGCAGGCTTAAGAGAGAGAGAGGTAGGAGATAACTTGATTCTTGATTAATTCGAATAGTGCTGAGTACATGGGAATATAAGGCCAGCGGCCAACACAAATGGAGCAAGCTCCTTAATTCTCTAGCCTGTCAAATTGCTACCTTCCTAAACTTAGCCACTTGCTATCTGTGGCTGACCAGCGCCATGCGCTGCTGCATGCCCGGCGTGCTCTGTGGCCGCGCGTTCTGCTGCCCGCCGGACATCGCGCGAGCGCCTGCGCCTTGTGTACGACTTACCGTACATGACATGTTTACTACTATAATGTACAGTTTCTATAACAATTTTTCACAATGAGGAGGAGATCTTCAAGCAATTTTTTCAAATAGCCACAAGAGAATTAAAAGCAGTAAATGTAAGATACTTTTTGCCCCTTGAATATTGTTTCTATGATTTGACCCTTAATTTGACATAGTGTTTGGGGGTTTGTGTGTTTATTTATTGTTATTTGATTCGGCAGGCTCCAGAAAGTTGTCCAGCAGGATCCTTATTGGAGAACATCACATTTGAAGTTTGTGATAGTGACGGTCTCATTGATGAATCCATTGATGGACCACTTCATACACTCAACATCACATCAAATGAGTTACCACTAGTGGAAGGAGCACAGTATGCTATTAAACATGGAAGGTGTGTTCTTTCTCGTGTGCAGCTTCCTCATGAACAAGGAACAGTCACTATTGTGGCATGTCACACATTTTATCCTGATGACCTGCGTACAGAGATTCAGGTATCAATTGCTTGTAACATTTCTGGATTTTTTTTATGTCAATGTTTGAACTGTACTGCTGAATTTTTACCTTTGCAGCTTCAAGTTCAATCTTTTGATTTGGCATTGACCAACTTGGAGGATGGATCTGAGCCTATTTTGAGCAGTCCAATCCCGTTTTTAGAAAGTTCAAATCTTTCACTTCTCAGTCAACTTGCTCCTGGTCAACCTAGCCAACTTGTCACTTATGTAAAAGATGTTGTTAAGGTACGAAATTGGCCTTCTTAGAAGGACAAAGCACTACACCTATCTATGTTGCACTTAGTACAAAACAGGTGAAGTCTGTTTGATTTGAAGTTTAAATCAATAATAAGGACTTAGCTAGATTTTTCTTACAGTTATGATCAATTTAGAAGCAAGATTGAAAAGAAAACTCAAGCATGAAGTTGCTTGGTCTCAGTCAATTACTTTTTTGTGCCTTCTGCAGAAAACTAAAAATAAAGTTGGAGAAACCCACTCAAAGATAGAGTCCGCAAAAGAGACACTTCAAACTCTAAATTCTCGTAAGGGCTCGCTGGAGGAAGAAATTGACACTATAAAAGGTGATTTTCTATGTCCTGAAAATATTCCTATTTTCATACTGGCATAGCGTTGGTTATAATCATAACTTGTGCTTGGGCTCGGGCTGGATTGGTCCACCTGTTTTATGGAGTCTGCTGCCATTTCTATGTTTACCACCACTGGCTTTTGGTTTGCTTCTTTATATCACGTCAATGTTTTTTACCAGATGAGATTGGGCCCATGGTTGCGTCATTCATTGATGCTCTTGATTTGGTCCGTGATAAAATTAGAGAACAAATTGGCACCGCTGCTTCGGTGATATGTTCCAGTGATGAATTTTTCATGGATGACATTGTTGGTATTGTTGCCCTACTTGGAACTGTGCCTGATGGCAAAATTGGCAGGTAGTTTTTTTTTTCAAAACAAAACATCATTATGTAAATTTATCTATTGACATTGATATGTAGTTTGTTTTGGATCTTCTTTATTTGGATGATAATCACTTGTAATGGATATGTACTTCATTTATAGGATGCTTGCTGTGTATCTTGGCAAAGATGCCATGCTCTCAGTAGTTTGCAAGACACAGGAAGCTGCTAATTACATTGAGAAATACAACATGGATGGAGCAGTGGATGTTGCCTTTGGTATTCACCGTGAAGCGGCTGCTTTGGGCGTTCCCATAAAGAGAAGATTTGCTATCTTTTGCTTAGATGATATAGAGTAAGATCCACATTTTCTAGTTCCTGATATAAATTTATTTCCGTGGTTCTCCATTTGAGTGCCAATTAATTTTGACCAAGGCGAATTGTACACACACACATGTTGTGTGCTTGCGCGTGCATCCGTGTGTGCGCACTCCGGACAATGCTCTGAAAGAACTTACCCGTAAATCTGATATAGGCCCTGTTTGGTTAATTAGTCCTAGGACTTTTAGAAAAGGACTCTCAAGGAGGTGCTTCTAGGGACTTTTAGTAAAAAGTCCCAAAAAGGTCCCCTTTTTGGTTTCCTAGAGTCTTTTAGGTACATTTTTTAGTGCCAACACAAAAAGGTCCCTGGAACGAAACACCCCCATACTTTTTGCAAATATAAAACATTACCGCACCTACTGATTATTATTTGCTATTGCTTTGGGGGTATGATAGTAACAGTGGCATCCACCCTCTTAGGTGCCCCTGAGAAGCTGATTCGATGGAGAGCTAGGTTTAATCTTGTTTTATTTCCATGGTGTTCACCTGGATATAGTGCTGGCTTAGCACATCTGCCTAACAAAACTGATACTTTTAGTGTCATCTAACTAACACAATCTTGACTAAAGATCATTGAACATGATAGCTAGGAACTATGCTTGACAGTGTGGTACTGTGGTTATCTCTAAGCAATACTAAACCTTCCCATTGATGAAAGTCGTGCACAACATCATTAAAAAAATTTAATATCAGAATTTGATTCCCTAAGGTGCCTGTGTGGATTAGACTAGTATTAGAATGAAGTGGTTATTCATGGCGTAAGTAGTACACTGGCTTATGGATCTGGTTTACATAGATAGTCTTCGCCAACCCCCATCCTATGTATTGTCAAAGGAGAGAAGGAAATCTAGTCTTGCAATTTGCCCCATGGATTTTTGCTTTTTTGTTGACGGCACATCTCTTTGACAGGCCCTACAAAGGAGGCGTTTTGCTGAACAGTCCACAAAAGGAATTAAACCTGGCTTCACCTTCTCAACATATTAGAAAGCCTAAGGGATTCAGAGGATTTGCCGTCAATATGATAAGTCTTTCTGCTGATAATCTGAACATAACCACGAGTAGCGGGCATGGACTCCGTGAAACTTTATTTTATAGTCTCTTTGGAGAGCTTCAAGTTTATGAAACCCGAAATGATATGCTCCAAGCCATGCCTTATTTGAATGGTGGAGCGATATCATTGGATGGTGGTGTAATCAAAGGAAAAGGGGAACAACTTCTTGGTTACAGGTCAGTATTTTGACTGCCATAATCAACTGTAGGGTTGTCACCTTGCTGTAGCATGCAGGTGTCTGCGTGGCGTCCTCAACTGCCATGGTCTTTTTGGCTCACCTTTTTTGTTTTGTTTTTAACGCAGCCCCTTGTTGCTACTTTCCATAGGCTAATTTGGTTGTACATCATGATGCATTCGATTTTGTTAGATGGCATTGAAATCACTGGAATACCAGCTAAGGAAGCATTGTCCACTGTCTGGCAATGTATTTGGCTTTATTATTTTAACTTGAGAAGAAAAATTCTGTTTAATTAGCATGCATGTTGGGCGTTTCTTGTCATCCCCAGCCTCGGAAAAGAGCTTCTGTTAATTTGACTACATATTTAGCATTAGTTATGCTAGCATATGCATTGCAAATCATTCTTTATTTTGAAGGTGCATTTTATTCCATAACTCCATGTTAAATTAGTCTGGTCCTTTTTCAGTGATCCGAAGATAACGTTTCCAGTTGTCTCTGGCTTGCCCAATACCACGAGCGAGTCAAACGCTGCAAGAACAAGAACTCTGGATAGTAAAATTAAGCTTTTGGAAACAGTCAAAAGCAAGATAAGCGAACAGAAAAAGTTGCTTGAGGAACTGATGAAGGAATTCAACAAGAGAAAACGCAAGTTTGAGGAGATAGAAGATAGAATAACCCAGCCCTGTGGTAATGAGCTTGCACTGTGCGACCAGATGAAGGTGAAGGTGGAGGAGCTTGATCCGGAACTCCTGTACGATGCATAGTTTAGGACATCTCTTTGTTGGTACTCTTATTTTGAGAGCAGCCGTGCGCTGTGGTGGTGGTTTCTGGCAAGGGACGTCCATGCCTACCATGGCAAGATATAGACCCAGAACAAAGCATATATGTATATCTTAATTAGCTTATATCTGCATGGATGCTTTTAATCAGTGTTTTCATGGCGTTGAGAGGCTGGTGGCGTATTCATTCTCGTCCGGTCCAGGCGTCGCTGCGTCAGGGCGGCTCTCCTAGCTACTGCGTCAATGTCATGCATGCCTTCCTTCGTGGCTTCGCCAATCCGGTTGCTAGGAGGCCGGAGAAGTCTAGTCCCATTTTAGTCAATTATGACCCTTGTTGGGTGACTAGTGGACTAAAGTGTTTGTCATTTTTAGTCAGTTTGTTTGGAACTTTAATTCCTAAAGTGACTAACGGCCTGTCTCATGGGACTATGGACTAATTTTTAGTCTCATTTAGTCCTTAAATTACTAAATAAGAGGACTAGGGATTAATTTTTAGTCCTAATTAGTCTCTATTTCAATAGACTCTTGCGAGAGACTAGGGATTAATTTTTAGTCTTAATTAGTTCCTATTTCAATACTCTTAAAAGAGACTAGACTAATTTTTAGTTTCATTTAGTCCCTAGTCCTATGAACCAAATAGGCCCTAAAGTTTAGTAACTAAATTCTAGAAGATGGGATCAAACACTTTAGGCTCTGTTTGGATCTCACCTTCAAAACAAACTGACTAAAAAGTGACTAATGAAATTTAGCCTCACTGGTGACTCAAGAGGTGCTAAAAGTGACTAAAAAGGGTTAAACCTCTATTTTTAGTCACTTTGGAACCAAACCAAACGACTAAAATTTAATCCATAGTGACATCCTATATATCCACCCTCGCTTGTCAGAGCCCATTTTGTTGTTGATTTTGAAGAGATGGTGTCTACGTAGAGTGCGCACAATCCACTTGCGACCTCTAGCAACGCAGTGGCCCTGCACGTAGCAAAACAAAATGATCTGGGCATCGAATTCTACCAGCAGTGAAATCTTTTTAGCGTTTTCATGGCGAATTTGGGGTCACATGCTTTACCGGTTTACCCTGTGGGCCGTCGCAGGCTAACCTCGTGCAACTGCTCATGTTTGATTTCCCTGGATGAAATAAGCAGGCTAAACCGAGATAATTTTTGTTGCTTGTACAGATGTTTATGACTATCCTATATCAGGCAATTTGTTAGCCTTACGACCCCACCTTCTTTCTCATCCCATTGTCATTTCATCGAGCTGGCGTGCTACAGCTCCAGGATTGACCCCAGGCAGTGGCGAAGCTAGAGGAAAACAGAGGGTGGTGTGAGTGCATAGACAAGTCGTGGTGTATATATGGTGAAATTTTAATCAAATCCTCTGTTTTTTCATTTTTTGCACCCCCTGACCATAACTTGCCTTCGCCCCTGACCCCAAGCCACCACGACGTCCACGACAAGTCGCCAGAGCTCGAGGCGATTAGACGAAGAACCAGCCCGCAGCACCTCGAACCTGACCTCCACCTCGTCGCCAAAGAGATCCCGGAGCTCCACCATGCCCTGTGTCCTGCCCGCTGGCAACACGACGTGCGTCGCAAAGGAAGGGGTGGCACGTGCAAAGAACGCAACAGTGCACGTGGAGTTTAGGCATGCCGAGCACCACCATGCGTGTCTCAGCGAGGAAGGCGAAGTCGACGGGGGAGCAGAACACCACCGCGAGGTTGTTAGAAAGGCGGTGCAGCGCCTGCCAGAGCAGAACGGCACCGCGAGGTTGTTAGAGAAGCGGTGTAGCGTCTGCCGTAGCTGCGCTGTTGACAGGGGCACTTTCTGAGTCGTAGAGCCCACATGAGGACGAGGAGGAAGGGGAGGGGTGAGATTGCGGTCGGGGATGGAGGTGAGAGTTTGGGCGCTCAAGGGAGGTGACCGAATGCATATGCCTACGGCGCTCGATCAAGCCAAGCTCTAGAGAAACGAATTTGGATTTCATTTCTAGAAGGCTGGCAGCTTGTTTGAGCAGCATGCGGGGCCAGCCGCAGTGGACGTCCAGGCAGGCAATCAAGCACGTATCGTTGCATCCCTTGAGCTCAATGGCTTTGCTAGGCCACCCAAACAATGACACCCTACTTGTTTTGGTTGCCGATTTTATTTTGGATTTGGATGTGCATAATCATTTGATCTAACATAATCTAAAATCTGTTAGGATTTGTTGAAAAATTGCAAACGATTTTGATAAAAAATAAATAAATGTGAATATGAGATTTTTAAATTTAGGAGCCGGCTTTTAACATGAGCTTTTAGCATGAGAATAGAAGACATCGATCATCTGTTTCATGTGCATTTGCAAGGGGTTGCTGGCAGAAGGTTTAGTGGGATGTAACCCAGAGTTTGCTACCCTGTATCTCCCGTGCAAGAGCTCAGCAAACTTACCCTTCTTCATGGAAGCCGTGCTAATAGACGCATGGAGAACATAGTCTCTGTTCTGTAATTTCAAAAACAAGTGCTTTCTATGACTATTCATTTTAGGGAAGATATTGTCACAACTGTGAAAATAGGAGTAACCAGGATGCCCTTGGCTGCCCTCGCGGTTGCACGTTAAATAGAGGTGGAGAAAAGCCCTCCAGCGGTGGCACAAGTTACAAGTGTTTGGTGTACAATAAACCCAGATATTAGGGATCTCTAATTGACTTGACTACCATCACAACTCACGCACACATCTAACACCTGGAGTACACACACATCTAACACGTGGAGTACATGCCACGCACACATTACATCTGGACCATATCATCTAACACTACCCCCTCAATCTCAACCACTGACAAGGTTGAGATTGGGCCGAAATAACTTGATCTTGGCTGTAGAAATTGGATTGGTGAATCCATCAGCAAGTTGATCATTAGTAGAAATGATTCACATATCTAAGAGCTTCTGAGCAACACGTTCACGTGCAAAATGAAAATCGATTTTGATGTGTTTAGTGCGTGCATGGAACACATGATTAGCAGATAAATATTTAGCTCCTAAATTATCACACCAGAGCCGAGCTATTGGTGAATGAGGAACATCGAGCTCCTGTAGAAGTTTCTATACCCACATGAGTTCAGCAGTCGCATTGGCAAGGGCCTTGTACTCTGCTTCAGTAGAAGAACGAGAGACAATGGGTTGCTTTCGAGCACTCCAGGAAATCAAGTTTGCTCCAAAGAAAACAACAAATCCACTAGTGGACCGTCTATCATCGATGCATCCGGCCCAGTCAGCATCAAAAAATGCACCGACAATCATGGAGGGTGACTTGCGCACCTGAAGCCCTGTAGTCAGAGTTCCTTGAACATACCTCAGTATTCATTTGACAACACTCCAATGAGTTGTAGTGGGAGCATGAAGAAATTGACATACTTTGGTTACTACAAAACAAATATCTGGGCTGAGTGAGGGTAAGATATTGTAGGGCACCAACCATACTGCGGTATTTGGTGGAGTCTTCTGCACCTAGGTGAGCACCATCTGTTAAACTGAGCTTCTCAGATGTAGCCAGTAGGGTGTCAATAGGTTTGCAGTTGTGCATGCCTTTAAGTTGCATATTTGCGTTGAGATAGGACTAGTCCGTCTTGATTCTAGTTGACTTCAATGCCCAAAATATAATGAAGGTTACCAAGATCCTTGAATGAAAAGTCACTTTGATGATCTTTGAGAAGTGCATCTGTAGCCGCCTGAGAGTTGCTGGCCACAATAATATCATCAACATAAACCAAAACAAAAATGCTATATCCTCCTTTGTTGTAATAGAATAGTGAAGTATCAGTTTTGAAGATAGAAAACTAAGTTGCAGTAATTTGTTGCAGAGTCTAGCATATCATGCCCTAGGAGCTTGCTTTAAACCATAGAGAGCTTTGTCCAACTTACACACGTAGGAGGGATGGGACTTATCAATGTAACCAGGGGGTTGATACATGTACACTTCTTCATCAAGAACACCATGGAGAAAGGCACTTTGCACATCAAGTTGACGAAGGGACCATCCTTTGGTGACTGCCGCCCTGTTCATTTGGCTGATGTTGATTGGCTGGTGCTGATTTCTTGTGAGAGAAAGGTACTGTTGACTGACTGATGCTGTGAGAGAAAATATTGTTGAATGACTGGCTGATAAGCGCTGGTAGTCCAAATGAACAGGGCGTGCAATAGACGCATTTTGCACATCAAGTTGACGAGGGACCATCCTTTGGTGACTGCAATAGACAAGACAAGTCGAATTGTTGTCGCCTTGACAACAGGACTAAATGTGTCCTCATAGTCAATGCCATAGCGTTGTTTAAAACCCTTAGCAACAAGTCTAGCTTTGTATCTATCAATAGTACCATTAGATTTTCTCTTAATCTTGTAGACCTATTTGCATCCAATTATGTTTTCATCTTTAGGTCTAGGAACTAAATGGCATGTTTTGTTGTGGAGCAGGGCTTGATACTCACTATCCATTGCGGCAGTCCAATCTTTATTACTAAGAGCAGTAGCTACTGTAGAGGGTTCATCTGCTGTTGTCGAGGTGAGATTACACCATCTAACTGTGCCATCAGTGTAGACTTTGGGTTTGATTATACCTTGTTGAAGACGTGTAGAAGGACACTGTGTAGGAGCTGTTGCAGGATCTGTGTGCACAGAGGATCCAGGAACAAGGATCTATGCTCCTGGCACCCCAAGCAGCGGAGGCGCACGACTAGGGTCTAGGTTTGACGACGGGACAGGATCCGGTTGTGGCTGGTGTGTCGCTTGTGTAGTTGTTTCGTTGGCTGGACGTGGAGTAGAAGATCCAGTGCCTGACGACGCATGTACAGGAGCAGGATCCATCTGTGCCAGTGGAGGGGAGGTAGCGGCAATGTTTTTAAGGTGTCGCTTTGGCGTCGCCTAAGCGCCAAAGCGCTACAGGCAAGACGCTTATCCCGACGACTCGCCTCAGTCCCGTATGGCGTTCGCCTTAGGGCCATGGCGTCCTAAAGACGTCGATTTGGCGTCCAAATCGTCCCAGAGCGAGGAAAGCGGGCGCCATACGGGCTGTTCTGTTCGCGGCGGTGGGAAATCGTAGGAGAAGGGACGGGAAAAGAAGGGGAAAGAGGGGACACGCGGGAAAGGAGCCGCGCGAGAGGGTCGCGCGGGAAGATTACACGCGCTGGAGAGAGGAGAGCGTGAGAAATCAGAGAGTAGAGACTGAGAGAGGAGAGCTCGCAGACCTCGTGCGGATGTGTTCGCCCGCGGCCGCCAGGAGAAGCTTCCGCCTCCCCTGTTTCCCATCCGCGCGAGCAGCCGTAGGCGGGTTGTTGCTTCCCCGACACCTCCTCTGGTCCTCCTCCGTCCGCGGGAGGAGCAGCCGGTGGCAGGCTACTATTTCCCCGCCTCCTCCTCTGGTGCTGCAAGCCTGCATCACCTCCTCCAACCTTCCCTCGAGCAGGACAAGCAGGACACGAGCCGCCTCCTTCAAGGTAAATAACTCTGCTCTGTTTTTTTTCTCTGCAATTGCTTGTCTGTAGTACTTGTTTGCAGTTGCTTTGCAATTGGTTTTGCTTGTCTGTAGCCTCTTTGTTTACATCTACTTGTCTGGAGCCTCACGAGCAGAACAGAGGAGAGCACTGAGCATCTGCTTGTCTGTAGCCTCTCGATTTGTTTATATTTGCTTTGCTTTATTCTCGGTGCTCAGTGCTCAGTCCTTAGTGCTTAGTGCTAGTTAATAATTCCAACTTGAGCCCTATTTAACTGTTTTTGTCCACTGTCAGTTGTCTATTAGTGCTCAGTGTTAATTAATAATTGCTTTGCATTGTCGTGTTTCACAGAAGTCCATCTAAATGGCAAGTCCACAGAGTGCCAGTCCACAGACTGCAAGTCCACAAAATGCAAGTCCACATAGTGCAGGCTTAGGTACTGCTGAATATGATCCAAAGACAGATCCGAAAAGGAAGGCCAAGTCTAATGATCCTGGGTGGCAGTATGGCTTCTGGCCAGAACTTGGCAACAAAGATTTGGTTCAGTGTGTTCTTTGTGGAGGGCGAGTAAATGCTGGGATCAAGAGACAGAAGGAGCATCTTGTTGGTGGATATGGAGATGCTATAAAATGTCCTAAGTCAACACCAGAAATTGCTGCTGCAATGGAAGCAGCACTAGTTAAGGGAAGAAGAAAGAGAGTGCTAAATCTAGATGATGATGATGGGGTTCAAGTGGTGGAAGTGGTACCAAGTGAGCAGCCAAGTTCCACTCCCTCATCTGGTACAACTGTGCAACATCCAAGTTCAGGGACAACATCTAAAAGGAGGCAATCTTCTCTGAAATTTACATCAGCTTTACCACCTAGACCAAAAGAGAAGTCAGTGACTACCATGCTTTGGAAAAAACCTGAAGAAGTGGTTGAGGAAAGACATTCTAAGAATGGACCTGCATAAAGCAGTGTGGAGGGAAGGATCAGGACCAAGGAAGAAAGAGATGAAGTCAATATGCATGTGGCCAATTTCTTCTATGAGAGTAGAATACCATTGAATGCTATCAATGCAAGGAGCTTTGAGATTATGTGTGAGACCATTGGACAGTATGGACATGGATATAAACCTCCTAGCTACCATGAGTTGAGGGTGCCATTACTTTGCAATGGTCGTGGAGCGCACCAACAAACTAAAGGAGAAGCATGAGGCTGCTTGGAAGCAGTATGGCTGTACACTCGTGTCAGATGGGTGGACAGATAGGCGAGGCCGTCACCTTATTAATTTCTTACCTTGATCCACCGTTGAGACGGTCGACACAACCGGAGACGTAGCTTGACGGGTGCTCAAGTGAACTCCGAGTGAACACATCATTGTCTCCATCATTTGTGTTGATTGATTGTCTCCCGGTGATTGGTTCATTGCCTCGACGGTTCGGTATAACACCTCCTCTCTACCTAACTTTACTTCATACATATATTGTGCTAGTGTAGACTTCACTACTACAGAATTGTCCATCACTGCCGGGCTCCAACCCCCTTCCTTTGCCGAAAACTGAACCGGCAGAACCATAGCGGTAGTGATGTGGGGTTTGAAACACTACGGGTCAAAACACCGGCGGTGATGCGAGGAGAGATCGCGGTTTGATATCAAACCGGCAAGACTGTTCAACACCGCTTGTCGGGTGTTCCCGCGACCCGGCAGCATTTTTGATCCAAGCAATGCAGGTTCGAAGTCACCGCAGAGTTGATATTGGGAGAACCGTCGGGCTTTAACGAACCGAGCAGGCGTAGGGATAACACTATCGGGTTAGGCTGAGCCGGCAAGTGTATCGAAGAGCTAACAATGGAGGCTTACTTTGAACCCGCAGTGAACTTTTTACGTGAACACTGTCGGGCCGATCTCAACCCGACGGCGTTATTAGAGTGGAGACTATCGGTTGGTTAATGCGGCCCGGCAAATGATGTTTACGTCGTCTATGACGGTTAGTAATTCAAACCGATAGTGTTTGGTATAGTTACACTACCGGTTTGTTTCACATTCCTTTGTCGGGCCCATGCCACCCGGCGTTTTTGTTTTAAATTTTGAATTTATTCGTGGAATTCAGCTCTTTTTAAATCCGAAAAATCATCATACATTAATATCGTCAAAACATTACAGGATTTAATGGTTACATACAATAAAATCCACCTAATGTTCTAGAAACTAAGCCTACATGAACTTCTAAAATAAAAACACCAATGACCATAGAGTCGTAGACATAAATAAAAGCATGACATCTTTCCAAAACCAATTAAGCGGCAATTCTCGCAATCTTCATAAGTATGTGAGGTGGCTTCTCTTCAATCTCTCAGGGCCGGCTAGTTTGCACCATTGTAGGCGACGACAGGCTTCACCTTCGGTGTTGTATTTTTCAGTAACAATTATTAGCGTAGCCTTGGACTTGAGCATAGCAATCTTCCCATGTTAGATAGATCCCCGACGCGACCAACAAACACTACGTACACACGCCATGCTTGCCTATACATGTCACCAAAATAGGATGATATTGCTATGTTATTCATAAAAGTTGTACAGTAAGCAATGAGACATATATTTAAAATATCCAAAGCGGATTTCGAACAACACTAACTCATGAATTTCAATCACAATTCGAGCACGGGTTGCGGTGACCGAGACGGGCATTTCAATGAACACCTCAAGGGCGGTGGACCGACGCACTCACCAAGCTTTTGTGCGCCTCGTGCGCTCCTATCTTGTCTTGGAGGATTTGAGGAGGACAAGGTCGCGAGACGGTGCGGCTTCGGGCGGTGAAGAGGAAGACGGGCGTGAGGCTGCGGACGGGCAGAGAGGTGTGGCGGCGGTCCTCCGTCAACGTGGAGGAAGACCAAGAGGGCGACGAGAGGCTAGGACAGCGGTGAATTAGTTCTCATTCTCATAGGTAAAAACTTCATACACCTAAAGGGATAATTAGTTCTCACCGTGGAAGGGGCGAAGGGCGCGAGGATGCGCCGGGCGTTGGGGACGTCGGAGTGGAGGAGCGCGGCGTGGGAGAACGCCGTCAAGCGTCGATTCATTTGGAGCGGAACGACCGGGGATGCTTGAACGGACGGCCCGGGCGGCGAGGGGACGACTTTTTAACGGCGATGTTGGAGTTGGTGGTGCGCTCCGTCGGCGAATCTGGTGCTCTTTCGGGGGTGGGGAACGAGAATGACGCGGTGTTCAAATGGCTTGCCAAAATTTTGCTCCGAGCCACTCACCTATATATATAGGCAAAGGCTGGTTTGGGCGCGGTGGGGAACGAAAATGGCGGGAGGTTCGAGATAGATTTGGAAAATTTCACCCCAATCCTATTCGGCATTGCCGGTTATTACACGCAACCCAAGCAGGTGAAATAGAAATCTTTGCCACTTCATGGATGATCATGTACCTTTGTGAAGGATGTGTAATCCTCCATGGTGGAAATGGCTTGATTTTTTTCCAGTCATGTACACCCAAAATATGACCCCACACAAGTTCTTAGGTTTTTCTAATAAATATTTTAATTACTATGATTTTCTTCTAGCTAACCTGGCGACAAGAAGGCTAATTTAAACCATGGAAACACAAGAATTTTTCTTGGACCTCCACGGTGATTTGCCTCCTAGGGCACATGAGACCCCCGTGGAAAAGTCTAGCGACATTCGGCTCTTTTAGGTAAAGGGGCCTTTCAGTTCAAACTATAATTACGAGGTGGCGTCGCAAGCGAAATTCAAATAAAGCGGGAAAAGTACCAAACCAACTCCAAAAATCTCAAACTTCGTGGGTGCTTCCCCATTTGCATGTGAAAGGCTCAGAAAAAGTTTGAGACCACTACAACACCGGCAAACATATGAACCACATGGAGCACAAGAACTACATTGTATAGTCCTAGTTCGATGGTAGGGATCATGTGCCTCTGTGAAGGATGTGTAATCCTCCTTGGTGGAAATGGCTTGAATTTTTTTCCCAGCCATGTACACCCAAAATATGACCCCACACAAGTTCTTAGGTTTTTTTCGATAAATATTTTAATTACTATGATTTTCTTCTAGCTAAACTGGCGACAAGAAGGCTAATTTAAACCATGGAAACACAAGAATTTTTTTGGACCTCCACGGTGATTTGCCTCCTAGGGCACATGAGACCCTGTGAAAAAGTCTAGCAAAGCATTCCGGCTCTTTTCATGGGTACGCTCGGTTCAAACTATAATTACGAGGTGGCGCCGAGAAATTCAAATAAAGCTGGGAAAAGTACCAAACCAACTCCGAAAAATCTCAAACTTAGGTGGGTGCTTCCCCATTTGCATGTGAAAGGCTCGAGAAAAAGTTTGAGACCACTACAACAGGCAAACATATGAACACATGGAGCACAAGAACTCAAATTTGGGGTTTTGGTTATATGTTCTTAAGGGGATATGGATGTGAATAAAATTCATTATCTTTTCTTTGTTTTTGTTACATATATAACTTTATTTCATTCACATTAGATTTGGATATATATATCTGTTGATTTTTTTCTCACAATATGCAAGCATATTTCATTGGCCTTAACCGTCTTTATTATGTTCGATGAAGGGTAAAAATGGGAAGTAAAAGATATCGAAGAGACAATCAAGATTCATAACAAGCGAAATACAAAGATAAGAAATTTGATTGCATATATTTCCATAACAAAGACCTTACATTACATATATTTCCATAGCAAAGACCTTACATAGAACTAAATATACGGTAACAAAGACCAATTCACAGATAGGTCAATGCTACAATCAAAGTGTACAAACACATTAAAATTTAACCACCTCAGTAAGTCTCTTGTAGCACCTCTCGGGGGTCGAAGAAGTGCCGAGGCTACTACGTGCACTCATTGAGGAGGTTGGAGGATGAGATTCACAGGGGAGCTTCATCTTGACCCAAACTTGACCATTGGACCGAGGATGAAATCACGGTAACTAGGTCCAATGGTCATTGTTTTCCATGGATGCACCTTATGATTCGAGATACTATACGCCCATGTGCCTGGGATATTGGCTGAACACTAGCACCCCAAAGCACAAGGACTCCGGACTCTTAATATGAGTCCACAGTTCGATCCGAATCATGGCACCCACGTAATTTGGAAGCCCCCGTGTCTCTCCTTCATCAAGTAAGACTCTTCTAGCACCTTTTACGTAAACCATTTTTCTTGGACTAGGCATATCGTATGTGGAGGGCTTTCTCCCAAAAGAAAGGTCATATGTATGTGGAACTGGAAAGTACTTGCTAGCAAAGAAGATCGAGGGCGAAGAACAAGGAAAATAAGGAGAAAAAGATTTCCTAGATCCAAAACCCATGCATGACACTAAAAATTCAAAACCGAGCCCTACGTATTTTGAGGAGAGGGTTAAGAACTACTTGGGACGAACCAAGAATGCAAGAACGAGAGAAGAAACGGGCCGCAAAACACGGCGTCCCCCTTGCCGTTTAAATAGGCGAGATGGCGTGGTTGAGTCGACCGCCATTGTACGGAGGACGTGGCGGTCGTCGCGCCAAAGATTGGTGCGATGGTCAGCTAGTCGAGTTGAGAACGTGCGGCGGCCGTTGAATTTTGAAATCACTGCGGGTCTAAGTTTTCACCCGGCGGTGATGTCGAATACCACCGGCGTAAAAGATCTGCACCGGCGGTGATCTACACATCACCGCCGGGTGTAAAACTACACCCAAAGAAGGTGATCTACACATCACCGCCGGTGTGAAACTACACCGTTTTTTTGTTTTAAGCGACATTGATTTAACCGTCGGCCGACGCCGCACCTGGTGCCACGAGCTTTTCTCATCGATTCCAGAGACACTCTCGGTTTCCTAACCCGGCGGTGAATACTACGGCAACGCGGTTCTCCAAGCGGCGGCATGCATGCGGCCA
The DNA here is from genome assembly GCA_015847255.1 of Hyparrhenia diplandra. Lineage (NCBI taxonomy): Eukaryota > Viridiplantae > Streptophyta > Magnoliopsida > Poales > Poaceae > Hyparrhenia > Hyparrhenia diplandra. The sequence continues at coordinate 65,090 of JADLZK010006078.1, forward strand.
CAGACAGCCACCGTGAACACGCTAAGTGAACATGGCGGCTACGATATTGTGGTAAAAAAAAAAAAAAACAGCGATGGCTATCCGTTGGGCGGTACAAAGTTTGATTCTTTAAATAGCCCGGCGGTGTTGTGGACGTGCTACGGCTTAGTTGAGTGTGTCATTTTTTTCGTGCTCCGGCCCGGCGAGAAGTCTCTCGTCTCCCTCCCTCCCTCCTGCTCCCTCACCCGTCGGCATCGAAGGTACGTGTGGTTGATCTTGTAGCGGTGGTAAACAATGTGAAGCATGCATTCCTTTTCCTAGTTTCAAAATAACAATGCTACTCGATCATCATTCTTGAAAAAATGGTCAAAAAGCGGCTTGTTGGGGATCGAACCAGGGGATTTCGGGATTGGGTGTTGGGAACGCCGTGCCCGGCCGAGGAAGCGGCCATTGGAAACGCTGCGAGCAAAACGCGTCGCCGGTCGACCTTTCGTGGGGAGGGCGGCCGATCGCGGCGGCCATTGGGATGAGCCGGTCGTGCGCCGTTGATCGTTTTTCATGGCGCCGCGTCTTGGGAATGACAATGGACCGCATGCATTCCATGGCTTGCTACTATATAACAACGCTCCGATTTGGTACCATCTCCATCGCTAATTAGCCTCTCTCTTTCCATAAACCCCGGGCAGCTAGCTTCTTCTTCATCGGCGAGATGGCCGGGCGTCTACACCAACGAGGAGCTTGTCTTCACCGTGGGCGCCTCCACGACGCCCTCCGGAAGCTCACCGCCTGGCGAAGAAGTCGGCCCGCCAATGGTGGCTTGGCCGTTGGTGGAGAAGCGGCGAACTTCTACGCCTTCAAGGTCGAGGCCATGGCCGACATATCCTCGCTAGGGGATACCGCCAGGCTGGCGGAGTCTCGTGCGGCCGCCGGCGGAACGCGGCCGGGCGGGAACGCTGGCCGGGCGGCGAGGACGAGGCGGCGGCAGGCAACGACGCAGGCCTAAGCGGCGGCGGCGGAGGGAGGCGGCGCGGCGGCGGCCGCAGCGGCGGAGGCGATAGCGGCTGCCGCTTTCTTTATTTTTTCATTTTGTAAATATATTATCTAGTAATATATAATGACTCTCAAGTCGTTTTAATTCATCTCCGTTCTCTGTTTCTATTGTTTGTTTTTACCGTTCCTTCTTCATTCAACCCCCATGAGCTATCGGTTCCTTTAATTTGCTTCCCCTCCCAAATCGCTATCGGTTCTAATTCAACCCGGTTGTGTCAATCTTCAAATCGCTTTAGGTTCTAATTCAAACCCTTGAGTGATCAGGTCCATCAAGACCACTGCCGGGGAATGATTCAAACCGGTAGAGATATAAATCTTCACTGCCGGTATTGGTCGAGTCCGTGGAGATTCCGGGTTTGTCCCGCGCTGGACGGTTCATCACCGCCGGGCGCGGTTCACGCTTTCCCGGTGGACTAAATTTCGAGATCGATACCGGCGGTAGTGATGAGCGAATCTGTAGTAGTGCTTGCTAGTTGACTAGGTGGCTTAGTATTGTTTAGTGTAATCTACCTTGATCACCTAGCTAGAAAAGTAGTGACATAGCTCTTGAGTGCTCTAGAGACTTAAATTGATTAGAATTGTCACTAGGAGGCTTGCCGACAAGTAGAGCTAAGCGCAACCCCGCAATTATCGCCTTGTTATTATCTATTAAGTTATTCTAGTGTTTTGTAGAAATTTTTATTAGGCTATTCACCCCACCTCTAGCCATTTAGGACCTTATGGGGGAGGGGGGAGAGACGGTGGCCCGAGGTGGCGTCTTGCATGCGGTGCCGCGACGCGATCACCCGGGGAGGGGCGCGGGGTCCGCGGGGGGGGGGCCACGATGCGGGCATGCCGGTGGCGACACATCACGGTCCGCGAGGCGCGATGGCCCGCGGGATTGGGCTGCCGCGTTAGTGAGTGGTCGTGGAGCGGCATGCCAGCGGGGGGGGGGAGGAGGAGGACTCGACGGAGGCCGTGCGGGGCGTAGCGCCGGCCGGCGTCCCCCACCACAATGCGAACCAAGACCTGAGCTTGGGCCCGCCCGCGTCCGGTGGCCCGCGGTAGTGGACGTTGTGTGGCGGGGGAAGGTGGCAACCTCGGGTGGCGTGCCCGTGCAATGCCCGTGGACGCGGTGACCGGGAGGGGTGCAGGGCCAGTAGGTTTGGGCCCGCCAACTCGATGCGCGGGGCGTGCGGGTGTGCGGTGGTGAGTGTCTGGCGCGCGCCGACCCCGTGCGTGGGGGGGGACCTAGGCGAAAAGGGCGAGAGATCAGAATTTTACCTCCTTGGGGGTGTGACGTTTCGTAGACCCTAAACCCTAAAAACCTACGGGGGTGGCGCGAATGGACTTAAACCACGAGGGGCTAGGCACGTCGTGCCACCACCCCGGTGTGGGCGCACGCGGCGTGAACCCCACTCAGCCACTGGGACGGGCCCGCGGGCGAAGGCCCGTTGCGGCATCGACTGCGGCATCCAGCGGCGGCCGGGAGTGGCGCGCGGCGTGGATAGCCTCAGGCCACTTTTAGTCCCGAGGTTCTCTTATTCTTAGATTACCTCCCAAAAATTCAATTTTGCACATTATTCTGCAAATCGCACGTCGATTTCTCCCAGCGCTAAAACCGAGTGGAGAAACAGGAGCAAATTTACACGCCAAATTACACGAACAAACTTTTTTTGATGCACGGCCATTCTGCACACCAAATTACAATTCTGCACATTATTCTAAGGAGTGCTCAAGGTGAGTAGTCCCGCCATCCACCCGCCGGGTCACGTTCTTCACCGCCTCCACCCAGCCCTGCCTCTGTGCCCTGCTTTTGCATTGGAATTCGAGCAGGCCTGTGTCGTCCTCAGCCTGAAGTGGCACGTCTCCGCGCCGAGCTCAGCACGCCGCCACCCTCGATCATCATGTGCCGGCATGTCGACGTTGTAGACGCCGTAGACGACTCCCCTTCTGACTTCAAAGATCGGCTTGAGAGCTACTTTCTGCATGGCAGCAAGCTCCACTACCGGTTGTGGCGCTGCCATGTCGACATCCTGGCCAGCCAGATCCACTATCGAGGAGAGCAGTAGCGCAACTATTTAAAGGCGAAGGCAATGACAATGATTCACTTTAGGTACATAAATTGTCATGGCAGATGAATGGATGTGGTAAATGGCAATAATTCCTTTGTGGTTGTGGGTGTTTACATGTGTGCAAATTGTGCATGTGAACATTTAATGCATTAAACCGAGGGAGGAAGGCTAATAGGAGCACTCTATAAACTGAAAACTGCCACGCGGATGCGTGGATGGAACTCAAGAGGCGGCAGAATAGATGGTGCGGGGATAAAGGTGTTTCGAATGACGTGGCGCAAGAAGATCGTAGAGAACTCTCTAAGTGGTGGTTAGCTATATAGGTGTAGCAGATCAGTGGCTTAGATTTATTTGAGATAATACTATAGCATAGTTAGGCTAGTCTCAATGCAAGTTTTTATGAAAGTGTATGTCATGCATATTAAATAGGTTGCCACATTAACAAAATTTGTTGACTTGACACGGTCATTAAATGAGGGGAGTTTCATCTGGCGCCGGTTACCTAGTATGTAGTCTTGGTAACAACGCTATAAAACTATGTATTGAGTATGTAGTCTTGGTAACAACCCTATAAAACTATGTATTGAGTATGTAGTCTTGGTAACAACCCTATAAAACTATGTATTGAGACCGGCTTATCATCCGTTCACACAAATTAAACATATATATATATATATATATATATATATATATATATATATATATATATATATATTGTATAATCAATGCAGACCATTGGCCTCCACGCAACGCAAATATATGCTTAGGTTAATTACAACGTGCTGCGCAAATAAAATGTTATACACTGGAAAATAACGAACAATGTTTCGCAAAAAAAAAAAAAAAAAATAACGAACCATGTGTTGCGGTCATGAGAAGCGGGAACATGCACAAAAGCAGTAAACCAAATGTACGACAGCTGCAACCAGATGAGTACGGAGGAACCAGCCAGCGCCCGGCGACCATGTATGCATGGCCTCAAATCGACGGCTGGGCTTGACAAATCTTTATTTGTTGCATCGCCGTACCGCCGGCGTCATTCCCTAGCAGGATTCTTGCTTGCAGTAGCACCTGCGGTGGAGGCCGTCCATCCTGCACTTGCCGCCTGGGAACTTCTCCGTCTTGCATATGATGTCGCAGTTGTCGCTCTCGATGCACCTGCCTTGGAACCGTAGGCTTTGCGACCAGCAGGGCTTCTCATCCGCCGTCGTCGTCTCTGCACAGCGCGCGCGCGCACACACACACGGACACAGCAGATACATCTTCTCATTCCATAATACGTGCTTGCAAGGATTGACACACCAAGAACAGACGACGAAGATCACCTGCCGCGGCGATGACGAGAAGGACAACCAAGAATGGTGCGGCCATGCGGCGAGACAGTGCCATCTCTCTCCTTCTGATTTATCTATCTACCCAACTGAACCACGCGGTATATATATGACCTCTGAATTGTGATGCAAGAGGCGCAGCTAACAGGTGGAATAATTTATGGAAGCAGAGATCATCATGGGCTAGCGCTAAGATTAGCCATTGTTTAATTTGGGCACGGCTATTTTTATATATATAAACTTAATAACAGCGGATTACTGGCAGGCGGCACAGCATGCATCCCAATGTTTAGGGCTAGCCATTCAACCACAACTATTGTTGGGGTCTTCATGCCTGTTTGAGCTTCTCCACCTGTTTCAGAAACAGTTTGGAGCCATTTTCTACCAAACTAGCTAGTGGCCCATCAACGAGGAAGCAAGCAACTGAAAGCTTATATGCATTGCACGAGCTAGCTCTTCTTTGTTGTAAAACATTGTATGCAATGCATTCATACAAGACAGGCAATCAAATGGGGTAAATAATTACCCAAGCTTAATTCAAATTTCAAGATCGATGAATATCCTAAAATAAAATTTGACGCAAAGAGGGTTTGATTGAGCTACAAAGCAAAGTGATAGAGCAGCAGATTGAATCACAAACTAATAGTTAACTGACGACCAATGCAAAGAGCAAAACAAATGATTAAGCAAAGCTCAGGCTATATATACATAGCAGGCTAGCAGCACCAAATTAGCAAACTGACTGTCCGACATAAGTATCACAGCACCCTAACAAAAGGGTTAAGTGAGAGCCAACGACGGCCTCGCCAACAGATAACGATGGCAAGGCAGAATGAGCCGACCCTTCAAGAGGGCGGTCCGCCTTGCCCGACCCTAAAACGGGGTTCGCGCGTGCCCTGTCCAACCCATAGGATGTAAATGATGTCAGAGATAACGCCGAGTTTGTATTGTTTGAGATAGAACAACAACTCTTGTACCTATATGTTTCAAGCAGGACTGCGGAGAAGGTGTATCATGGAACCCAGTCATGGATGCTCGTTTGATGTCTGCTCTTTGTGATGGTTTGGCCTCCTACTTTTCGAGTGCTGAACAATCATTTTTTTTTTTTTGATAGGATGCTGAACAATCATTGACATGGCCTAGTTGCATGAGTCATGACAACATGTTTGTCTTCAGTGGACTCTGCGATTCATTCATTCATGCATGGTTAGTGGTTTGTCTTCACTCTTCAGTGAATTGTATATATGATTCATTTTTAGTGGCTTGTCTTCAGTGAACTGTATGATTCATTTTAAGTTGTGTGGATTTATATGTACCATGTCGAATGATGTAATGGTGCTAGTGGATGATGGATTGTAAGGTTATTTGTGTCTAGGGTTGACTATTGTTATTATTAGGCTACTAGCCTATAGCACTATCTTGAAAGCATTAAGAAGTAAAACATGTTAGTCTACCACCCTTTTATGGATTATGACCAGCTATGCATAGTGCATTACGCCAAGGAGGGTTTTGAGGGGGCTCAATATACCCACGACCTCTCCTAGCAAGGAGCCTCCTCTACCACTTTGCACCTGTTGGTATTTCTTAGCATAAGCAACAAAGTCCGGCAAGCGCCGCGGAAAGTACCGTTGTAGCACTTCACCTAGAAGTATTCCGGTATCGAATTTCCACGGGAACGGGTGCTAAGTCCGTTTCTTCTAGATATCAAGGGTCAAGCATAGGAGGTGATCTTAGGAGTGATGTGTTCTTTTAGCACTTAGACTAAGTCAGGCTACTCTTTCTATTAATCGTCAGTATTGCCGGGCACCGTGAGTGCACTTGGTGCGCTTAGCGATGCCGGCCTCTAGCTCTACTACGCAACCGGATGTGGAGGAGTACGATGGGCGAATAGGGCTGTCACCACCTATCCCCTACCTCACTACCGTGGATTATGGAGCAAACGAGGGTGATTCATAACTTAGACACCACGTCTAACGTTACTTGTCACTACTCTAGCGTCGTATCGGGGTATCCCGTCTTCATCAAGGGCCCTCTACTAGAGCATTTACCGGGAAGGTAAACAACGATCCCGTAATTCTTGATAAAATAAATGATAGCATGGAACTTAAGAATGATACTGAAAGTAAGACACGAATAACTTTCACCAAGCCGTAAAGTTACCCGTAGAGGTACAAGGTAGGGAGGCGAGAGCCGACAGATCCGCACTCCGACGGCCGAAAAGGCTAGGGGTCGCTACTCCTCTCTTCTTCTCTACCTTGCACTCTCTCTCACTCCCCTCGAGAGTGTCTTGGCACTCTCTACACCACCCTATATGTGAGGCGTGGAGTGAAATTCGAAGGAATGTGGAGAGTGATGGATCACATGGTGATGGAATGTGTGATCCTTTATTGAATGTGAAATGGTGTGTGAATGAGTGAGTTACAAGGGGAGGCAAGGGCCTCTTTTATATAGGGAAAAGCAAGAGGAAATGGAGGGTTCTCCTTGTTCTAGGGAACTTTCGGTAGTTTTGGTGGGAGTCTTTGGCGCCATCGCGAAAAACACCCCATGCAACCGCCTTCCCCTCCCGGACGCTGGTCAAGGCAAAAACTTTCTGGCGGGATCGGGCGCCGTGTCGCGTGGTCGCCCCCATGGCGGCGGCCGGTGCCAAACTTGGTCCGTTGGGCCTCAAATTTTGTGGGCTTGTAGGTCTCGTCGTTAGCTTTCCAACGATGGGTGGGTTTTGAAAACGGAGTTCGTATGCGAAAGTTATGCCCAAATTACTCGGGGGGTGGTCCTGTAGTCCAAACTGGACCCGAACTCAAGTTGGGTTTCCACTTCTTGGGCTTGATTGACATGGTTTGGCCTGTTAGCCTTCCCCTTGGACTAAGCATAGTCTTGATGTGCGCTTTTCACCTTTATTTGGCATACTTTCACCTGTTTCCACGTTTATGCCTGCAAAACATATTTTCTTCGAATACAAGTGGAACTAGATTAATAGCAGAGGTTCATGTGGCAAAAGTACGTTATTCACCATGTTATATAACTAAGTTGGCGGTATAAAGTGCATGATAAGGACCGCCAACAACTCCCCCACACTTAGTCTTTACTCGTCCTCGAGTAAAGTGCAAAAGACTAGGTGGGTTTACCTCCAGTGAAATAAAATCTGCATACAAGTTATTCCGGGCTTCACCGGCTTTTCGTGAAATTTTGACGTGTCTACCATATTAATCTTGGGTAATTGAATTATGGAACAACATGGATTCAAATCCCCTTGCTTCAGATAAGTGCAGGAACTTGGGTTTTCATATGATTTTGAAAATGTAAATATAGCGTTGCTCCTCGAATGATTCACTTTCGGATCACTCTAATATTTGTGTCGGTTCCTCACCGAGGCATATGAGAGTTTTTCCTTCTTTCTTTTCTACTTCTAAAAAGCTTATATGGATCTTTGGGTAGGGAAAAGATATGAAGGCATACTTACTGCATATATTGCTAGGCCAAAGCTTGGATCCAAGGAGAAAGATGGCATACCCCTAGATCAAGAAGTGCATGTGTGTGGATATGATATAGTGGAACCTATACTATATATACTATACTCCTTGATATGAGTGATCTCTCTCTTATGAAGACTTTATTCTTGAGAACATGGCTATCTTTTTGCATGAGCCTTCATGTGCTCATCTCTTTTTTTAAAGTGTGAATGGACCTTCATGTGTCCAACTCTTTTTTTTTGTTTTCTTGGGACCTTCATGTGTCCCTATTTTTTTTCATAGCCATGTCTCTTCAATTATGAAATTAAAGAGAGATCACTATCTTGTAGAACATGGAGTATTTATTTCTAAGATATCTTTTGTGTCTACTCCCGGTGTAGGAGTAGAACTTTTGGTATGGTGGACTAAAAGCATGTTTTTAGCGTATTCGGTGTAGGAATAGCCGATATATGTGGCGTGTGCGTGATCTTGATCTTGGGGCATGACAACTATCTCAACAAGGGTCAACAAGACTTGACACAAGCTCAATGCAAAGATAAGTAGCATATATATATGGTAGGTTTTTGCATTTGATAAACTCAATATGGCTCTGGTAGGAATTTGCATATCATTGAGGAGCATGCTATTTGAATTTTGAATTTTGAAAACAAATCCCAAGTTCATATAAAAGAGCAAGGTTCAAATCATCCGGCTATATCACATATCCCAATTACTTAGATAACATGGGGTCCCTATGATAGATAATTCACAAGGCATACGAATATTAGCGAGGAATAAAGAGTATGCAAGTTTTTTATCAAAGGATAGCATGGAGATGGAGCCTCAAAAGTTTTGTTATCTTTTAGTGAGGAATAATATATCTTTGACTAAAAAGATATTGAGGGATTTTAACGAGGTGGGGTTCAAGGATGATTAAATCATTTTAATGATCATACATTTTAATCTTGTTCAAAAGGGGAAGGTAAAGGATTTCAATTTTTACCTTGTGTAGTCTCCTCCCCACACTTGTTCTTTTGGCAAATTATATAGATAGAAAAGACAAAAGGGACAAGTGTGTGCATCCAAGAGTTTTGTCTAGTTAATATGTTCAAAATTTAAACTTCAAAACTTTTGGGAGATGTGAGAGCGAGAGTTTTGCACAAACCACCGTTTGAAGAGGAAGGAGTTCACGATAGTTGTTTGTCTCATCCTTCTCTATCGTGAATTGCTCGATGATTGTGCATTGTGTTGGGGAGATCTCGAAGTTTGCTCATTGTGTTGGGAGATCTCCCCCACACTTGGTCTTGTACCTGGTTTTTATTCAAAAACAAGAAAACAAAACAAAAGAAGGAAAACACATGGCTCTATCGGCATGAACATCGTGGAGCCTTTATTGAGATTATTTATTTTATTCATTTATTTATTTATTTGTTTTATTTTATTTTATTTGCTCACATCAACATCAGATACTCAAGCAAAGCTAACATAAAAGAAGCCGTGTGTAAACATAGCCTTGATTTGCCCTCATCATAAAATACTTCCTTGTTTATAGACATAAGGCTCTAAGTTCATTAATCAAGATTCAACACCATGTCAAACCTTTGATTAAGGAAGGTTGTTTCAACCTAAGCACCATGCTTAATTTGAAAAAGACCAATGGATGTCTTGAATTCTAATACACCCAAGCGAGAACATATGACATAAACATGGGAAGAATGTATGTTCAAAACTATGGGGACAAAAATGAGTAAGAGTGTTGGTGAACTTTTATTTCCTTTGCATACAGGTATACTTACCGACAACATTTATGGATGAAGCATTGGAGTTGTTGCTGCGGTTTGCATGATTGCACGCCCAAGTGCACCTCAAGGCTGAGGCCACACACACGTGTGTATGGGCCATGGGTCTTGATCCATGTTTTAAATAGCGGGTTATGAAAAATAGCGTCGGGCCTTTACGGGCGCTATTGGGCGCTATAAGCGCCCGCTATAGCAGCGATATAGCGGCATTCACAGCGTAATAGCGTCAGCCGCCTCCGCCGCTATAAGCGTGAATAAGCGGGCTATAAGCGCGAATAAGCGGCAAATAAGCGGCTATAGCGCAAATAGCGGCACGAATAAGCGGCGATATAGCGCGAATAGCGGCGCTATAGCGTGCTATAGCTCAAATAGCGTGAAAAAAGTGTGACTTGGCGTGAATTGCTCTTGCCGCTATAGCGCTATAAGCGCCGCTATAGCGCACTATTTAAAAACGTGGGTCTTGATGGTAGCGGCAAAGGATGAGAGACAAACCCTTCTTGCTTGTGGAAGCAATGATGGGTGGAGTCGAGCAAAGACTTTGGTATGTATCTTAAACATGCGGGGGCCAACTTTGCTCCTCTCTTCTCTTATTATATATTTTTTCTATATATATGTATTATATTTTTTTTTTTTTCGACAACACTCTTGTTCTTTTTTTTTATAATTCTTTTCTCTCTCTTTTTTTATTCTTGTCTTTCTTCTCCTTTTTTTTTCAATTCTTCTCTCTCTATTTTTTTATTCTTTTCTTTCTTCTCTCTCTTTTTTTTTTTTAACAAGGCGGGGTGACATCATCTTTTTTATGACCCCTTGGTGGATGGAACTTAAGATTCTCACCATCTCCCCACACTTCGACTTTTGTGTAAAAGTCAAGTGTGCAAGGTCTGGTCTCGTTTTGAGTTTGTTCCATTCCCCATGAGCATCAAAGTTTATTGTTGATGTGGCCCCATGTTCTCAAGCATCGCGTGCCTCCTTTGGTCTTCTCGATCGATCTCCACCTGAAATGGTTAGAGCAAAGAATACAGAAGGTGCATACTAACTTGAAAACAAGCTTTGCTTTTTATTAATGAGAGAAGGTTTTTTATGAAAATATTAAGAGAGATAAAATATATGTAACGATTTTTTTTTTGATAGTCCAGGGGTATCTCCGGAGGTGCGTTTTGATTATGGTCATAAAGCTTCAAGGGAATTCTTCTTGCGGCTATCAAGGTGGTGAAGTTCCCAATTTCTCCACTAAGCATTGATCGTTTAAGATCAAAATTTGGAAGGTTAGATGCCAACGTGCTACCATGAGATCAACAAAACTTGTGATACATGAGTACACACACAACCATCCTCTTAGAGGGTTTGTGAGCGAGGATCAAGAGGAGGTTGGAATCCTTATAGGAGCACGTGGTGAGAACCGAGGCAAGCTCTAAAGATCTAAGAAGGTGAGCATGAAACATAAAGGATCTCAGAGGAAGATTGTTCATGCTCATTAATTAGCGGTTTCTATCTTGGTCTCTAGAGTTGGTGCCTCGTGCATGTCCATGGCACATGAGTTTTTTATCCTCCCAAGATGTGTCATGAAGAACGAACATTGAATCTCGACCTTTGTCAAAAACAACATTTTCTTGGCCAGAGGGACATGTCTTATGTTCGAGTGAGGGCGATGGGTGGTTCGTTTCACTAAGATGCGAGAGCAACTTAGGTGAATCGAATGGAGTTATGAACTCTGCCTCCTCGAAAGGTTTTGGTTGGGAGGATGCTTCGCCTTTGGGATTTCTAGGTGAGAGGCACAAGCATTCTTTCCCAACTTCTCATCATGGCTCTCCTCTATAGGTTTTTCATGAAAAAGCTTTTCGAGAGAGGGTAGCCTATGAGAAGATCAAAGTCGAGGATGAGATAGATATAGAAGTCTAAGTGAACCTCGGTTTCATGAATTGGCACGGGCCTAGCAATCCCACGGCATGCAAAGATGAGTCCGAATTGACCCTTGAAGAGTCTATCGGGACGAGGCTTTCGACATATTACCCAAAAAGGGTTTCAACAAGATATTGTGACATGATATTTGCCTCGGTTTGTTGGGTTGTGTAGGGCATCTAAGGAATTTCCTCGTAATGAACAAGATATAGTTGTGGAAGGTGAAAGAATGCAGATTGCTTCGGAAGAGCGTTTCACCTCTCGTTAACCATTCTTTTGAAGGTTCCATGTTAGAGGAAGTTCCCTTTAGAAGGAAATGTGCTCCATTTGCTCCATTCGTGCCAAAGAAGGTTCAAGGCTCTCCCATGATCCTCGAATTTGATCGGGAACTTCAAAGGATGAAGCATTCCTTCCTTCGGTGTTCGTGGTTCGGGAAAAGGGGCTGGTGGTCGATCCTAAGGATGGTAGCTGGGTGCGGATTCGGGTGGTGAGGGCTTCTCAAAGCTTGACATGCCCTAGTTTTGGTGGGGTTTGTGTTTTTCACGATGGGAGAAGTGTGCTTCTCTAAGATGTGATTAAGGATCTTCCTTTGTTCCATCGTAATTTTATCAATAAATGACCCTCCGGTGGTCATGTCAAGGCATAGGGCGGTGTCTCTGTCAAGACCCGAACGAAAAGATATGTGAAAACATACTCTCGGGTAATGACAGGTCTAGGCCAGCGTGTGTTAACATAGTAAACCTAGCCTAGGCTGCACCTAGGACTCTTTCTCATCCTATTTGAAATCAAGGATTGTCCTTGGTAGGGAGTTTGATGGGGAAGAATGAGAGACAAAAAATTGTCTTTGAGTTCTTCTAAATCCCCCGTTAAGCTTCCTATGACATTAGTGTACTATTGTTTTGCTTTCCCTAAGAGGGAGAGCGGAAACAAATTCCACATGAGAATTTCTTGTGTCATGTCAAGAATGTTACGGCATGAACACGTCTCCTTGAAATCTTGTAAGAGGCTAATAAGGTTGTCATAGAGCTTAACCTCTTGGGCGTGTCATACTCATGGGAGAGTCTGTCACCGAGTTTTCATCTCATGTGGATTTGTAATAGAAAATGTTTTCCTCCCTAGCTTGACATCTACATCCGGGATGTTGATAAGAAATATTATTTTTTTCTTCTTTAGGGATGCCGTTTGGAATTTCAAATTCTTGGATATCAAAAATGTAAAAATCTCTCTTTTTTTTACATTTTTGTGCGTAAGAATTCGGTCATGTATGGTTTCTTGGCAAAAGCCCGTGTTGGTTGGGTTCTAAAGATTCCTTGGCACATTTTTGTGCAAGGGATTTGAATGTTTATACCCATAGCAGGATTATACATGACCTCCACCAATCCTTAGTAGAGTCATGGAGAAAAGTTCATTGAGGTGTTTAGGATCAATCGGGATTGGTGGTTTCTTCTATTGTTCGTATTTCGAGGTGTTCTTGGGAATCCCTCGGCAAGGTCGACCTCGAAAAACAGGAGATCCTACCATGCGGTCCCCTTGGGTTTTAGTTCGAGCAAGGGTCTCTCTATAGGTGTATCGGGTTCGACCTTGTAGAAGAGACTTCCCTTTGATCCGCTTTTGGGTTCTACTCGGATGGTTTCTAGCGGGAGAGTATTCTCAAACATATGGTTTAGGAAAGCTCCTCCTTCCATTTGGGTTTTTTTATGTGAAAACCAACCCTTCGGTTGTTATGTCACAAGTTTGTAAGATGGATGCTCTATCAATGGGTTTTCCAATTTCAAGCCTCGAAAATGTTTGGACTGAACCATGGCTATAAAGCCGAGGGCGGGCTCAAATCTTGAAGGCTGTGATTGGCTTCGAAGATTGACATGGTTCTAAGAGCTCGCCCCTAGGAGCGAAAAGGTTTTGAAAGGGTTGCTCCATAAATTAAAAAAAAATAAAAATAAAAAAGAATGGCGAGGGGGTAGGGCTCACACCTTGATATACTAGGTTTCACAAACTTTAACGACAACCGTTCCGACAACGGCGCGAAATGCTTGTTGGTATTTCTTAGCGTAGGCACCA